>VOMN01058460.1:0-49038 GCA_014899125.1 Orchestia grillus | reverse complement strand
AGCAAATGCATGCTTCATAAAATGCAATTCCTCCAAACGCACCGTGTGGGCGTATTGAATTTATGGCTTCTGTGTCGTTTGTGTGTTGGTTAGTTCTCAGTTAAGATTCGAAATTCGTATAAGCTAAATTTCGATTTGATTGAATGTTGTACATCATTTCCAGGTAGAATGTTTCCACGGTTGAAGCTTCACTCATAAAGGTGTTTGTCAATATTCTTCTTCTTCGTAGTACTGTGGATGGCCCGTTAATCGAAAAAAATGGTCCACAACTGAACATTGTATACTCTACAGTTTATATTAAACGAAAAAATGAGCTCACAGGTAAGATTCCTTGTATTATTCCGTTAAGAAAAAGTTTTTGCAGCTTCTTGGAATGCTGGTATCATTCAAAGGAAATTATTGCAACATGCATCTTCAGAAATACATCAATGAGTAAATAAATGCACATAAATATCAGAGAAACAAGATTACAGTTGTTGTGCGGTTTCTGGTCGCGGTATTCTGGCACGGACACAACTCTCCGCAATTCTTTGCGCATGATCCGGCCTTTAATTAACCACAAGCAGACGTATCATAGCAAGACGTCCGTTCGTGTTTTGATGAGAGATGTTCGATCCTTCACAGGGTTCGAATAAATGATGATATTGACAAATACTTGCTTTGAAAGCAACTGTGAATTACAACGATTTTCGAGAAATTGCGTTTAAATTGCGCAGACACAGTACCATTGTTGTTTTGCCCAATGTACCTAGGTATTCGTAAGTTCAGTCTTCATTATTTCAAGGTTTAATTTGTGGAATTCGAACCTTTAAGCATATTAGTAGTAGTTTTCAAACAATCATTAATCAATCACTTAATTTCGTCTCCTTACTCGCGTTTCTATCAGTAAAAGAGCATTGGAAGTAGCTGATTATTATTTAACACAGTTGATTACGAACCTTGAGTCCGAGCCGTCTGCATGTGAGGGCTCAGAATAATGTCTTATAAATCGCTATACACAAATCGAAGAAGTTACGAAGGATTTAATCATCCTCACACTGAGCACTGAAGTGTCGTTCAGGAAAGTTTTTCTCTAGAATACGTTAATTTAAAGATTTCTAGAACATCGCACCATGAAAAATGAAATTCGTGCGATAACGAGTATCTTTTTCTCGTTTCGATTCCAGTCCAAAAAGGAATACTCATTGAATTTCGCCAAAAATCCAATGAGCTCCTCGCAGTCACAGCATTTATGGATTTTAACGTAGGTGAGTATAGAGAAATACTTCACTATTGCTGGCCAGTGTCGTCAAGTTTCTCTGAAGCTGATTTTCTTACATGCTGCTACGAGAGCTTCTTCATTTTTTCGCTCAAGTTTATCGTGTTTTGTCGCCGGCGCTGCAAGCGCAACAAAACCAACGCAAGCAAACCTCCACTTGCACTCGGTTTCAAAAATATGCAATGTTTGTTTACATAGGTTCGGGGGAGTGAGAGTGCAGTTGCGTCGTGAATTTTTGAAGTCGTCTTCTTCGGTGGCCCAGCAACTCTGAGGGAGGAGAAATGCTGGCTGTACCGACAGAAATACAGGAGACGTACATACACTGAGTCCTGTGCCGCAATCCTGTCGTATTTGCTGCTAAAACACACACAAATACAGGAATCAACCAAACACTAATGAATTCGGATGAAAACGTGTTGTATATATCTGCAAAAAATAAAATGATTTAGGAATTTCAACTGTACGAAGGCTCTCTTTATTTTGAAGTATGGGCTCGTGTTGCACCTTCATTCCATGAATGCAACGCTAAAATAATTGAGAAGTTGTGCGCCTTTATCAAGTGAAATGTTTGAAATACACTCCTTGTACGACTCGCCGTCTTCCCCCCGTGTCTGATTTTTGTCTGCAAGTATTCTTAAAAATGGCAAATGAACATTTTACTTACGAACTCAATAGGGGAAGTCGAAGTCCGGAATTGAGGAATAAAATTTTCTCTAGCTCATGATCTTTTCGCTCTTATATCTTAAAATATTTAATAAATAATGACTGTTATGATACAAGTGGCAGTTTGGCGGAAATTTATTTACAGATGATCTAATGGACATAAATTATCAAGATAACAATTTCAATGACTTCGACTGGTAAACAAATAATGCAGAGAGCGAATCCGATAATTATTAGAACGACGTGATTAAAATTGAAATATTTAAAGTTGTAATTTTAGAATCAAGTATTAAGCTCCGTGATAAGTTATTTTTCGTGACTAGTGTATTCACACGCTGCTAAACTAGATTGTCGAAGTAGTAACAGTATAGTTGCACTGCGCTCTACATATTAATGACATCAACCTGTACCAGAGACTTAACGGGAGAGTCAATTAGAGTCGAAACGAAAAATTTTGAATTCGAAATGAGCTATTTAGGACACTGCTAGAATGTCGCTAATCTGCAAAATGTTGATTTATTGGAAATCAATATGCTAAAAAGAAGTTTTGTAAAATTTCATAACTGCTTGAGAACATCACATCTTCATGTGCCAGCTTTATGATGTTTGTTTCATGCATTCAACATTCGATTCCATGCCACTGAAATCCCCATCATCTTCAGGGCAAGTAATTGAAACAGAAACTACCCAGCCAAAAATCAAACTCGACATTGGTGCAGAGTGCGGTTGACCACTACGAATTCACGGTGGTGTCGGGCCCAGGACTGCGCCGCGGCGCCGCAGTAATGTCCAATTTAAAGCAGGCATCCCCTGCGCTGTCTTAGCGGCATCAGGATAGTGACATCGCGGGGATTCACAGCGAACTCTTACTTTGACCAGCAGCAAGTTGCGGCCATGCTGGCCTGGCGGGGCTGCCCTGGACAACCTCTGCTCCTTGCGGTTCTATATAAACGATTGAGGCCGATTGTGTTCCACATAAATTTACGCAGTCTTGCACCGCCACAAGAACTCTCGGTCTTCCATTGAATTGTTGCGCCTATCTGTCCCGTAGCGAGTCGTACACTGATGTATCACCCGCGATACCGGGGGCAATTTTTGACTGGATAGCTTTAAGATGGCCATAAAAAATGACTGATAATTATCGCACTATNGCTTTAAGATGGCCATAAAAAATGACTGATAATTATCGCACTATGAGGGAACGTCTACCAAAAAAGTAATACCTAAAAAAAATTCCCACTTATAATTTAAATTTGAGGTTTTATTCGCGTTCCTTAGAACCGACAACACGGGACAAACACGCGTTAGTACGTGCGTTAACATGTTAAATCCATGTCTCGCCTCCAAGGTATTGACACGGTGTACTCATACGTCAGTTTATGGACTAGAGAAAATCGACCTGCCGCGCTAGACATCCTCATCGTAGTATTTCTTCCAACTCTTCCCTACTTTTCTTGTCTGGCCCTCATGAAATGTGGACGTGAAAATATTTACGCATTATTTGGGTGGCGTAACTAGAAAAGTTCCTCAATAAAACCTTTACGGACGCCAGCCTCGCCTGCGTGGAGGCTCTGAGGGCGTGTAACGACGGCGACCAGAGACGTGCGCCAGAAGCGCAAGGCAACATCGTCCGATGTCTTTAAGCTTGGCCCTGAACGTAATCTGAAACTTCAAAATGAACAGTGACTGAAAAAATATTATTTTCAAGGTAAGGAGTCATTATTCAATGTGACCACATTTTCATGCATTCCAGCAATAGATTTTCAAAAATCTGAATATTTCAAAAAGAATAAAATTTACTCGCATGAGCATTAGTATCATTAAATAAATTTTGAACCACTTCAACATGAAATTAGAAAATGACCCGCTTGATGTGCCCTATTCGTAAATAGAGAAGAGTTTAAAATCTTTTGCTTAAATATTGTTCTCAATACTATAATTCATACCGCTGAAGGTTTGCGTGGTAGAATGATACAAGTTCATTTTAACAACTTAAAATGATTTCGTTGTTGACGAATTAGTACATGAGCCTTCTGGATTTGAGGGATATCAGAATTAGTTTCAACTTTAATCGATACCACAAACAACAAAATCTTACCACTAGTTCAGGAGTATAAGGATGATGCTGGAAATGAATTTATAATCAACGAAAGAGAGAAGAAACGACGGCAAAATAAGGTAATAGAACTTATCGCGTATTCCAATTTACTTTGGGTAATTTGTGAGTCAAGCCGCTGCAAAGTTTGCAATTTAAACTTCAAGAAAATAATGTCAGCATACGATAGCAAGAAAATATGTCGCAAGGCGTAGACAGCACGAGCCCTGAAGAGAATGAAATGCATTAGGACTTCATGAATCCATTCATGTTTTTTTACTAGAACGTAGTTGAAGCATTGATGAAACTCTTGCGATTACGAAATGACCATAACACGAAAGCTACTGTGATTTTTCCCATATAGCTCTTACCTTTCAATTTGTGCAAATAATTTAAATATGTTGTATTATAACTAACAAACAAAGGATGCTCCTTTCAGCTACCCATTCAGATATCTCGGCACAAAGAAACACCAGGAAAATTAAGTTTATTTCGAAACAACAGATTTGAAAGCGCATCTTCCCCCCNATTCTGGATACAAATTTATGAGCTTGACTTAAAGCATGTATAACGCATCTTTATTTCGTTCTGCGTCCCTGTTTAGAGTTTGACTGAATGCTCCCATAATAATAATACATATTTCATTTACTTAGCTACGCTTTTAAGGGTTAGACTAAATGCTAGTATAATATTTATTTTCTCACATTCTCCATAATTTTTACAAAGCTTGACTGAATGCAAGTAAAATCCATTTTCCTTTCATTCTCCGTACCCATTTAAAAGTTAGACTAAATGTACGTACATTACCTTTGTCTTTCATTATGCGTCCCCTTTTAAAAGTTTGACTAAACGCATGTTTAATGCATTTTCTTCCATTCTGCTTCCCTTAGAAGAGCTTGCACCGGCAACACATCGGTGGCTGAGCAGCCTCAGGCAGCGGGACATCCATCATCTCCACAACACTGGACGCGTCAGCGCCGGCGATAGCGGAGGCATGTTCCAGAGCCTGCTGGAAAATAAGTTGTTCTTCTCAACGGAAAAGGTTGAGACCTATACGAAGAACTTATTATTTACAGTTGGTGAGATAAACATGTAAGTTATGATTATAAGTTTTATTCTCTGCAGAAACTTTCCAGTAAACAAAAACTGTGAGCATTTCTTTCTTCACCCTGAAGAAAGCAAGCCGTAATCGTTACTTTATATACTCAATGAGATAAACATTCAAGCTCTGGATAAAAGTATAATTTCAAGAAACACTCGTTAAAGGAACGGATGCATGATTTTCAGGTGTGTTAAACATGGTATCAGGTTTGCCTAATTCAATATAAATTCGAAGTTATGCGTTAATTGATGACACAAGTGCTGCACAATGTTGTTAAACGGACAATGACGCTGCAAAAAATGCTTGTGCTGACTGTAATAATTGTCGAGAATTTAGTATTATCACAATGTTATTTTGTTTAAAAAAACTTTGAATGCGGATTCTGTATTGGGTCATTCTTTCTTTTGTAGTTTGATTCTTTTTTTTTCTGTACATATTAATAATGTTTTTTTATAAAATTGGAAAATGATCTTCAAATTCTCCGTAAGACGTCCCACGGTGATAAGATGTGCTACGGTGAGAAGATGTGCTACGGCGATAAGATGTGCTACGGTGATAAGATGTGCTACGGTGATAAGATGTGCTACGGTGATAAGATGTGCTACGGTGATAAGATGTGCTACGGTGATAAGATGTGCTACGGTGATAAGATGTGCTACGGTGATAAGATGTGCTACGGTGATAAGATGTGCTACGGTGATAAGATGTGCTACGGTGATAAGATGTGCTACGGTGATAAGATGTGCTACGGTGATAAGATGTGCTACGGTGATAAGATGTGCTACGGTGATAAGATGTGCTACGGTGATAAGATGTGCTACGGTGATAAGATGTGCTACGGTGATAAGATGTGCTACGGTGATAAGATGTGCTACGGTGATAAGATGTGCTACGGTGTTAAGATGTGCTACGGTGATAAGATGTGTTACGGTGATAAGATGTGCTACGGTGAACGCATGGGTTGCGGCCGAATTCGCAGTTCCATTTTTTGTTCATTTCGGATGAATGAGGTATAAATTATACCTCTGGTAACATATTCGCTTTTATAAAAGCTTTAACGTCCATTTGTTGCACAATTACACTTTTTTCCGAGCAAATTACAGCAATCGGCTAAATAATTCAATACCTGTTTCATCTGACATTGGTACAATACTTCAAAATCGTTACCTTTTCGCGGTACAACCAGAAAAAATGGTCATTTCCAAGACGAACTGTTACAACTAAGATGCTTTTTTTTGTCACGGCGAAATAAAACCCGTCCGCTGAAAATTACTTTTTACTGGGATTTTTTCTTCCTATTGTTTCCCATCTATTGAATCTCCGAAGATTAAATAGTACTGTAATGAATTCTCTAATATTTATAATTCAGACTTTATAGTCAAATTGAACTCATATATTTGATGAGCGCCTTGAACAAAGCGAACTGAATTTTATCCTGAAAGAATGAGTAAAAATTAGTCACTAGTCGTAAAGTTATCTAGATTTTTCTATGAACTTACCTTCAGTAGCTCAACAGTATGTTGGGCTCGGGAAAACTAATTGCATCGACAATTTCTATCTCTGTATTTTATGAAATTTTGGTATGAAATGTTAGACACCTTGTTTTGTATCTTTTATCGATGAAAAATTATTTAGTAATAGGTAAAATTAACTCAATTAGGTGCGTAATGATTCATTTTATTTTCATCCAGAGAGTTGAAAGTTGACGCAAATTGTATTTAAAAAATATGCGGAAGATTTTGTCGAAATTTATTCTATAGGAATCATTTCCCTTAATTTTAGTCGAAAAGCAAGATCGAGTTTGAAGACATTCTACTTCCTCCTTCCACTTCTTTATGCTATCTAACCACTGTAGAGTGTATATATAATACATATATGTGTCTAAGGTGTTGCGCATCATAATGTGTTTAACCATCATGCTTTGTACACGAAGACTGTTGACGACAACTGGCTGTTGAAGTCGTAGAATTGTAATTTACTTCGTTATTTTTTCTAGTCGGGTGTTAGCCAGTGCTGCTCTGATGAACTCGTACACGTATGATTAATTTTTATGCGTTTGAAATTTTCAATACATGTGCGTCTAACATTGATATAATGAAAAGAACTTTGTGTTGTTCATCCTCCAGCCTGAACTGGCATCATAACATGAAAATAATAAACTTTTAGGGGCTGAAAATAATTATCCGATTTTAATTATTTCATACTTGAATCGTCTTTAAAATAATTCCCCTGCATAATTTTTTAACCTTTTGCTTAAATTGCTTTTCATTATTCAAATACTTTTATTATTCCGAAAAATTCGACGCATAGTTTCAGAAATTTCTTACGAATTGGTTGTGAATGTTTGAATTAATCTAAAAAGCATGCTGAAGAGCTTTCAAAATTTTGTATCTTATTTTTGATATTGCGTATTTATTTTACAAATTCTGACGTAGAATTCAGGTTTGTAATCGGAATTCAAAACATTTTGGTGGTGGAAAATGTGTTTCTATTATACCTAAAATAAGGCTAGGCAATACATTCGGCATTTATTGAATTTACTGCACGAAACACGGCATAGGTACACGAAACTCGGGTCAAATAATTTTATATAAAATCGCTCACAATCCGTACACCAATCGAATAATATTTAACGCTCTTTAGTTAACGTCAACGGTAATCCCGAAGCCAACTTCAGAATCCTGAAGTAATCCTGAAATACAGTCTCAACACTTCTGTTATATTGAACAGTTCTTTTTCATAAATAGGACTGCAGAGCATACATGGAGCTGCTTCTCGGTGACCGATGGCTGTGGAAATATAAACTGTAAATGATAGACCGCTTCATGGTCTGATAAGTCAGCCCCAGCACCCATCCATCTCCTCCACACACTCGACTTGGGAGGCGTAGTCATTGGAGACATAGCCAGGAGATTTAAAAAAACTTGAAATGGAATTTACCTACGAACACGATTATTTTTAGAGGTGGATGAACTATTATTAGTATCGAGTATTTTGTTGATACAATTCTATTCATTGTAGTTTATAGATATGTATGGATGGTATGAAAATTTATTTCATGAAATTATTTACATTTATCGAAGGTGAGTATGGGTACGTGTTATGAGTAATACTGTGACCTTCACCTGAGAAAAGTACCGCTACACGATTAGAACATACCTCAAACTTTGAATCGTTTTTTCCAAGTTACTAATTTTCTCTCGTGGTTCATTGCAAGCAATGTTTCGAGACCTTTTTCCGTTACCCAAAACGTCTTCAAAACAAGTATGCCTCGAAGATTTCATAATGATTTTGAATCTTTTTCTTAATAAAGCAAAACCGCCTCTTCCGAACGCCAGAGACTAAAAATTTTGATTGTAAATCAAATTGAGCTTTAAATTAGCGCGTCGTATCTCGAAGGTCACCTGCACTGCGCACCATTTCCTGCAAGACCTGTGCTGTATTAAACATAAAAAGATTTGCCTTCTTGAGGAATTTTTTAATGAAAGATTGAGCTAATTATACAAATAAAGGTAATTGGAAATTGTTTTGCGAACGAAACGGCTGTAACACTTAGATGTCAAAGAAACTGTAACGCTGTTTGAAATGCTACCTTGGATGTTTGTTGCAGCTCTTGGCCCGAAAAAAAAATTCGGTAACCAATCCTCGGTCTCTTCCCACACAAAAGCTGTAATTATATTCTCATTGACTCAGGAGTGTCTGGGGCTTAGAAGCCACAACCTCGGGAGGCATCGAGTTGCCTCAGCCATTGCGCCTCCGCCATGAAGCAGCGAGTGTGTTCATGATGATGGACGCGCCTTGGCTGGCAAAGATAACTTCCTTTGAAGGGGTGGAAGGGGGGCAGGGGGACAAGGGGGCTCACCAAGGTGCTCAGCGAAGATAACTTTTTCTGAAGGGAGGGTGTTGGCCAAGGTGCTCGGTGAAGGGAAATTATCCTGAAGGGAGATGTTGACCAAGGTGCTCGGTGAAGGGAAATTCTCCTGAAGAGGTAGTGCTCGTCAAGAAGTATAGACCACGTGGGTCCCTGCGGTGCATCATAACTCGTAGGCTGGGTAGCCTTCGGACGCGAATGGTAAGGCGGTCTGCAGGGCATTTTACAGCACGAAGGACGCCAAACCAATAATCATAATTTTAGCTATCCTGCACAGTGTTACCGAGCTTTAAACTTAGTTTTTATCAATCAAAATGATTATTTCAGACATTCTATTGCTATTTTGTTCCTCAAATCGAGGTTTTAGATATTATAAGTCTACACAATAGCCCCACGCGAGCAATGTTTTGAAAAATTAACGTAATGTTCAAGCTGAGTTAAATTTCATTTCTTCTAACATAACCATTATTCACTTTTAAGTGAAATGTTGGGTACATCACTTCTATTCTCCACAAATCTTTTACTGTTGTTCTGCTGTAAACTAATGGCGTTCCCGTACGCTTTTATTACCAAATCAATCTCCACGACAAAATGCAGTCTCATTTCCGTTGTGCGAGCTGCCTAACTCTGGCAAGGGTCCAGACAACAGGTCTGCTCGGTCGAAAACATCTGATGAAGCAGCGTCTCCATTCGAACATAACGACTGTAACATGAATGCGCACTTGCAGGCTCATCTTTGTGCTTGATTGGCAGAATCGATCGAGCTGAAAACATAAGTACAGTAGATTCTTTGAATGCGTTCTCATGGGGGAAAGTTTTTACGAGCTAACTTGACGTATGATGAAAGACAACTTCATTTGAAGAGAAATTTCGCAGACAGTCGACCTTTCAACTACAGTGTGTACCTTGTGATATTTTTATGAATAGCCTTAGGCTTAAATTCGCTTCAAGACTAAGGACTAACGTTTCTTAAGTTCTAATTGCTAAAAATTTGCTACCGCCAACTGACTTCACGTTTCGGGATCAGGTGCACTGCAGACAAGCAGTGTTTTTATTTTTGATTAACTTTAAAGTTCGGGTTACATCCTAGCATCAAATGAACTTAGAGAAATAGTTAGTATCTCTTAGACTCAAAAGGTTACTTGATACATCACAGTGATTAAATTGAACCCAATTAAAAATAATTTAACCTCTCCAGCGCTAACTTTACGTAGCAATAAGTTTTTAAAAAGACTCTTCCTCATCTTTCCTTTTTTGAACACATGAACACAAAAAGTCAGCCAAGTTACAAGCTTGTCCCAAGAGACCTTACATGCGGGTCCTTAGAAACTATACAAACGTGTCCATAGCGACCTTACATGCGTGTCCTTAGAAACCATACAAACGTGTCCTAAAAGACCATACAAACGTATCCTTAGAAACCTTAAAATCTTGTCCTTAGCAGCCTTACAAACGTTACCTTCGAAGCCTTTCCAACGTGCCCTTAGAAGCCTTACAAACGTTACCTTCGAAGCCTTACAAACGTGCCCTTAGAAGCCTTACAAACGTTACCTTTGAAGCCTTACAAACGTGCCCTTAGAAGCCTTACAAACGTGTCTTTAGAAGCCTTACAAACGTATTCGCCACCCTGCCGCTCAAAAATCAAAGAACACACTTCAATTTTCCTGTATGAAAAAAAAATAAGTGTAAAACACTTCTACTGGAACAATGATTACCGTACTTATACATAAGTACAATTAAAGTCACAAAAAAATTCAAAAAATGCTGTCAAATTCGCTCCCTTCTTGGGCTAGGCTCCATTTCAGATGTCTGTGTTTAGTCCTCGAATTAAATGACACCGACCAAAAAACACGGAGCCCTCTCCATTTAATACCATGTTTACATCATGCATGTAATATTTTCGCGACTTTTTTCAGTCACATCCAGCTAGAACGTCACTAATAAACATGCCCGCGGGAGATACGACGGTCGTCTGAGTTTTTTCTAGATATTTATTTCTAAAAAGGAACACCCACTGGCCGTGAAGATGCAAAACGAATGATGCCATAAGTCTTGAGTGAGACTTTAAGCCACCATTAAAGCTCCTCGTTTATAACGACACAGTATTTTGCTTCAATTTAGAGGAAAAGATCTTCAGTACATGTAGTGTCATGGTGAACTTTAGTACCATGTAATTCTACAACAGAAAAAATTCCGTCTCAAAGAATCAAGCAGCCAGACTCGAAAGTGAAAAATTTGCGTCCCTTATCATAAGTATAATCATAATTTAAAGTTTAAATTAGTTTCCAAGTAATTCAATGAGTCTGCATATTCGTATGTAATGGCAAAAGAATGAGAAAGAAGCAACGCATTTCATATTTTTTTCCTTTTTCTAAAGTAAATCAAGAACTTCTAAAAACTTTATCATTTTCGGCTCAGTCACAGAATGAAATTAGAAGTGAGTTAATGTATAAATTTAGCTTATTGTGAGCCTGAAGCACGTGCAGCTCCAGTGCTTGACTGCAAACTGAGTTGAGAAAATTGATGATTCAGAGACATCGGAACTTAGATTTTATCTTTAAAAGTACACACCTTTTTTGAAAGGTAAGTCATGTGATTCATAATATTTTTCAAACGGCGAACTATCTGCGTAAGAAGCTATCTCTAAGCAGTCAATAGTTTCGATTTGGCTTTCACAATTGTATGATGGCCCTATGAAACACTGGAAGCTATCAAACCCCTTAAACACTTTTTGTGCTCGCATCAGAGTTTTAGGAAGGTCTTTGTATAATTAAGTCTCACCTGCTGCACATTTACAAGCTGCTTTTCCCTCGAATACGTCGTGTATAGTCGATGTTTCATTCGCCTGGCATCAATTAAACCGTGTTATATATCGTGAAAGTTTTCTCTCTGTTCCGGTGAACGGAAGCAGCAGAGGAAATAATGAAATCTACTATGGTCGTTCAGATGCACACACACTTTAAAAATTTGGTCGATGCTCTCGCAATCAGATTGATAAACAGGCCATTGAATATATGAATATATCTTTTATTCTCATTTTCTAAATGTTATACATTAGTCGAACATTGGTGTAAATTGAATCTGAACCTCAAAAACTTTCACCTTATGATAAAGTGTTACCTGTATTATTACTCGTAACTTCATCGAGCCCGAGTTCAATTTCCTCATTGAATTCGTACTTTGATTTTAAAACTCTGCCCTAAAGTGTATATATTACAATTATGCATAACTGTATATTTTACAATTATGCAAAACAAATGAGTGAGAGAAAACGAAACGTGCCAACCGTATTGGCTCACTGAGGTAGAATTTCTAGCATGTTTCAGTCGCTTTGCTGGGACGAACGCGACATTGAATCGTCATTTCTCTCCTCTTATTTGACAAACATCAAAAATACAGAATTGGTGTTATCTTTTACAAGGTTTTAAACCGAATTTCATTTCCCGTTCGTTAAAATTGTCCCGTTTCAAAGGTAAATCAATTATTTTTTATCCTGTTCACCCTGTTCCCGTGATGTCGTCAACGTGAGATTTGAACTGAGTCGTTGTGAGCATTAAAAGTTACACCTCAATTCATGACATTTTGTTGGTCAGTTTCTATTTTATGAATACTTAAAGAAAAACCACCTCCATTGCCAGCATAAGAAACTTCTTTCAATATAGGCGTTAAATGTAACAGTTGAGCTTGAAAGAAGAAATGCATCCAAAGAAACCATTTACTCGCTTAATCATCGTCCTCACGATTGCCTAATGCTTAATTTACATTTATCCATCAAGGCAGAAAAGTTAAATAAAAGCAATACAATTCAAATGCAAACAAGTAATTGTCCTTTGTCCGAAAAAGACTTTGAGCAGAGAGACAACGAGTTTTACTCAGTTATGACAACTTCTTAGAATAGTTTACTGACTTCATTCGACATTCATTTGAGGAATAAAGCGCTTCTTTCGGCGGACTTACATTCAAATAAAACTCACTACTGCGACTACAAACAAACCAGTTGTGCAACTTCCGCGTTTCAATTCAATCATTGGAACATGGACCAAAATTATGAAACGAGTGCAAACAACTGCGAACTCAAAACTGCGCTCGCGATGGATTGATGTGGAATATGTGCTAGAGCAAAGCCGATTTTAAATCAAAAATAGGCCTCAACATTGGAAATTAGTTGGGCATCGTTCTTCACAATGAAATAATAGAGAAACTCGAAAGCCCATTTAAATTGGACTAAATTGAAGAGAACGTGAAAACGAGCAACTACAATCTGATGAGATCCACACGCAAGAAAGAATTACAGCACCAAGCTCCAGACACGCACATCAACACCCGCTCTTGAATTTAATTACTCGTGTACATCACTACCGCTCTGTCGCTTCCGCCCCCGATGCATATCCCGGAAAGCAACGCACTTCAGATAAATGGCAATGGGTGCGGCTACCACGTGCGCAAACAAAGCTCCAAACAAACTGTTTGCTCCCTGACGACCTATCTGGATGTGAAGCCCAGAGCCTAATGAATGGCGGCCGTTATCCTGGTCTGTGGATTGCTCCTGCGAGAGCTTTTCGGGCTGTGCGATCTTGTTCGAGATTTCTGGAACATGTCTCACGAGATTGGCGACTCCGTTTGAATATAAATTTACGAACCCATCCTCTAGTAAGCCTCTGTAGGGTTCCAGGGTCGGAATTCAGTGAAATTTACGGTAAGAAATAGATTGTGTAATGTATGATTTGGAAAAGTGCTATGAAACAATTCTTTGGGTGACTCTCGTTATTGATTATGAAGCAAGATTGGTGAACAAATCTTGAAATGTGACTTGAGGGAGGAAAGTGCATGCATATACGTAAACGAAAAGTTTTCTCTCTACTTATTTTCAGATTTTAAAATCAGATGAAGAGTTTTAACATATTTATTAGTATCTAATGTGTACCTCCTACCCCATCAAATGGGTTTGAACTTGCAATTGCGAGCTTAAAATGATATTTGCCTATGCGAATTGAGAGGAATTATTTTTTTTTGATCAATCATATAAAGATTCTTTAATGAACAAACAGGATATTGCCCCACATCACGCAGCACAACACTATATGCATTAGATACGTTATGCACGACGCTCTGTCTATGAGAGGATGGAAAAAAGGAATATTTCCAACAGCATTCTTGACATTTTTTCTAGGCTTAGTCCCTTGTCGGGTTTTGAAAGCCCGTGTTTACAGGCTTTCCCTGCAACGCTTGAGGGGCCGGGCTTCAGTTTTGCGTCGTATCTTCCGGCAACAGACTTCATATACAAGCGAGCATCGGAAATGTGTGATGAAAGTGTTTTGTTTTCTCAATATTTGTTGGATTGCACGTGAGCTTCGTAGAGTACAACGAATAATCCTACAATATTGTCGAAAAATATTCTTCAATTCTATATGAGATTTTTTTGTTGTGGGCAATGATAGGATGGCATTCGGTCTGAGGCTTGTAGACTTTTTTCCCAGTCTTTTATGCATATAGGAGCACGGAATCTGGTTTCAATACTTGTTCTCGATTTTTGTCCAAGCTTCACATGGAATTTGAGCACCAACATGCATCATGAATGCTAGACAGTCTATTTTTTTTCGTCAGCCGCTGAATTCGACGCCATTTTATTTTCCTGATATTTGACGTCAAATTTCTTCGGTTTCTCTTAGAACACTATTTTACGAATGTATTTTTTATATTTCATACTGTCCTACATTGATTGGTAGCTCTAAGAAAAAGATGCTCCGCTACAGGTACAAAACAATAGTGCCAGCCTAAAGAGTGCAACGCTTATCTAACATATTTTCTGACGAATTAAAATTTGGCAACTTTATTCATTCTATGCAATATTTATTAGATTGCCGGATACGAATTTCAAATATCTGCTTCCTGACTTTTGGTTTATGCATCTTAATAGTTTGATGTTGTACTTGTGTGATTTGTCTGCAGGATATTGTCTTGTTGATGCTCTTTCTAGAAGAGACCTTAATTTCATCAATTACAATTGCCGCCACTTTTGTGCAGACTGACAAATATTTTGTTCGCATAATTCTCAGAATCGGTCTAATTTTGTGCAATTCATCATGATAAGAAAAAGACTCAGAACTATTACGAAAGTGAATGAATTAAAAGAGCATGTGAAATTTCACTCACGTCACGAGTTGTGGTATGAGGGAATTGGGGTACGTAATGTTTTTAGGCCATTGTGATATTGCCGGCTTACGAACCCTGGTAATTCAACGAATAGATCTCGTAGCTGCAAAACGTAACCTCATAATGAAAATTATTAAAAACTATACCAAGAATCTCGCTTCTATAAACATTTAATAAAAGCCAGGGCTTTTGAGCGTATACATCAGTCATTCTTTAGTAGTGAATTAAAATAATCGTTCTCAATTGATTCTTTAAGGTGCAGAAATCCCTTGCTATGTGATGCCTCGCTTTACAGTATTACATTTTTATGATTGCCTATGATGAACCACATTTTTCAAGAACGTAACCCAATCACAGAGCGAGTACGTCAATATGTTTCCAAAACTTCACTGCGGGTCTTAGAGCCACTGCAGCGCTCGTCCCACGTGTTGCCAGGTGTTCAAGTTTGTCTCTTCAACGGTGGAGTCGATTACATCATCCCTCAAAAAATGCGTTATGCATTGGTATATCTATAGGCATTGACTTTCGTTCACAACATTCGCTGATTGTTCATTGAATGCTCTTAATTGAGCTTAAGGAAAAACTTGTGTTCAAGAAGTGTCAAGTCTCCAGCTCGTTTGTGCTACATTGTTGGCCTTTTCAGAAATGGTTTACTTTTCCTCCTACGGTAACTCACGTTGTGCTTCATCATCTACTGAATCATCTTGAATTTTTTTCTCTTTTAGGGTTCTCAGAGATAATAACTTCAAAAAAATAACTACCAACGTCACAAATGTGTTCGTTAATTGATTATCCCGTACCTACATGCTTTAATTCATGTAGACATTATGAAGATCAGTGTTACTACGCATTGGTATAGCACAGTTTTTCAAGGCTGCCTTTAGCTTCTTCTACACAGTTAACTGCAGTTCCGTTTGAAATGAAATCGTTCGTCAAAAAGCTGATTCTTTTCTTCAATGCAGTACGACGTCATATTACCTTTGCCTATGGAGGGAAAATTAATAGGGAAATTTAAACGGATATTCACTTTCAACTCTTCTATTTGTCACATGCACAGATAAGCCTACGTTTAGTTGTGCTCATTGTGCATATTTATGTACATTCGTGGTATATAAATTAAGTACATGATGTACTTGATGTCCCAGGTACAAGTATTTACAAATGTTTCCAATTGATCAATAGGATAACAATTTAATTTATTCCGGTGCTTATAGCTCTAAATATATTCCTCATTCAGATTAGACGGTCTCTGACGAAAATGATCTACTGACAACTAGTGCATGTAAAAATTAACAAACATTTTCGAGAGATAAACAGGAATTAATGAGCTATTCTGTTCCATCAGGGAGCTATTCGATAGAAAAATACATCCCCTACCCTTCGAATCAGGAATATGAGATCAATGCGAGAAAAATTTGTTTTTTAAGTAGACCATTGCACGCTGTGGGCGCACCTGCCGCATCATCTCGATGCTCATTAGCGCACTGACTCAGAAAATGCTCTCTCTGCTGCCGCTACCGCTGCAGCAGAGAGAACAGAATCTCCGTGCCCACCCTTGTCAGAGGTAGAGAGTCATCAATCGAGCGAGCGCTCGCGCTGCGTCGTGCTCCATTAAGATGGAGAATTGAGTGCGTCTGAACGCATGCAAATGAGCTCTCTATTTTGCACAAGGCTGCCTTTCTCTCCCGTGGACCGGCTTCCTACTTTAGGGCGGTCGTCCATTACGGCCTTCACATTACCATTATTTTGCGATAATCGCTCCAGGACAATCAATCCTTAGCATAACAAAGACCATTCGCCACTTTCTCTTGATTTAGAAAGACGCACTACGAAATTCGAGAGATAGGGTCAGCTTCTACAATTTAAAGTAAAATTATGAGAGGTTTCCTTGTAATATTGCGATTTGGACGACAAAATAGCGTGGATTTTGTATGGATTTCACTCGCGCCCTGAAA
The DNA here is from genome assembly GCA_014899125.1 of Orchestia grillus. NCBI lineage: Eukaryota > Metazoa > Arthropoda > Malacostraca > Amphipoda > Talitridae > Orchestia > Orchestia grillus. The sequence goes on along the minus strand of VOMN01058460.1, from coordinate 31,941 downwards.
TTCAACATGTTTTCAAATGAAGGATGCTAAAAATTGCAAAATATATACACATTGTAGCATGAAACTTTAAATGAAATCTGAGTCTTGAATTCAAATTAGGGTACTGTCCTTTAGCAACCAAATAAGGCGTATATTTAAAGCTCTTGACAAGGCGTACGTCATAGCGTGACAAGGAAGCCCGAGTCAAGACAAGGAAGCGTCATGAGCAGAAAAGCTACCTCGAGTAAATGTTGCAATACTTTAGTTCTTAGACCACTATATTCCACTATGATAGGATATTGAATGCACGTCTTGTTTTGAAGCATTTTGTAAAAGTATTTAATACATTGAACAAACTTTATTCAAGAGTCTCTCTTTCCAATCACTCACAGAAACTTTGATCAGACGGTTTCCTTATTCAGTTTGTTATTATTGTCGTAGCAATACATTAATTTTACCCAATCAAGTAATGCGTACATCGTATCCGTGCCCAAATACATCGTAGGGACATTTATGGAAGAAGAAAATTCAACGTTCACTGATACTAATCAGGTCAATCGTAAAAATCAACATTATATCTCAACTTCCAATTGATTCCCGAACATCCTTGTGCTGTGCCACTTATTTTGACTTTAATGGGTTCCATTAAGATCGCTATAAAATCTCCAGACAATCACTCTATAAAGCAGCTCAGCTGACCGTACCATTTAGTATAATTGTATATGCTTCAGCCTGCACAGATGATATGATACCTTGGCCTTGACCCCCAAGCAGTTGAGAAGCTGGTCTCAAGGGGCCAGGCATGTAAATTTTGCTCATCAATGGGATAAGTTTAGACCAGACCAGGGCGTTTGCTTGCAGAACGACCATTTTCGAGCTGATTTGAGCAAATAAAAATAGGAAGAATAAGCTTGAGATGGACTTGAGTCTAAATGAGGACTGCAATCATTAATTAGAGGATTAAAGTGGTACGTGAGCATTTACTAATTAATGGAACGAGAATTTTGGTCCTTGAACGGATCTGCAGTTTAACCCGACAATAAAGGACCAGATTCAATATGCTGAATTTTTATAAAAAAAACAGTTAACTAATTAAAAATGAAGGGAACTAAGGATTATAATACAAAGGAATAATCATTATCGTATGAACAACGTAACAGCAGTTTTTGCGTACAAAAATTTATGAGTAACATTCTCTCAGGTATTTTTGTTGGACTGAATCCCCACGCCCAGGTAATTCTGGGGTAATTGTCTACTGGTTCGAAAGATGGACACAAATACCCACATTTGTTATAGCGCTGCCAATATCCTAAGTGGAGATCCCTCGTAAGTTCTTGGGGATTTTTTGAGGTATCTTTTAGTCGCTTGTTCGTTGAGTGTTTCGTGCTAAGTTCTCCTGTATGGCTAAATATCATCAAAAAAAAAGAACTTTAGTTGACTTGCAGGTCTACTTCTGGTATGAAATTGTGAATGACATCGAAAAGATGTTTCTCATTTGATTAATTCACATCTACAGCCCCCAAGTTTGTTGGACTATCTCATGTTTACGAGGTTAATTTTTCACGTTTTGTTATGGCAGAACTTTTTGTTGGTAACCGTGGAGACTCAGCAGTGACAAAATATGCAGTTGCGTCTGCTCTTGGTGAAAAAGCTTTGTAACCAAGGCATTAACTCGTGGAAAAAATATTTCCTAAGTGCACCAATCGATGATACGCTATCCAGCAAAGTAATTTGCTCATTTGAAAGATCAATAAAGATAAACATGCTACAGGTATTAATACAATTCAAGTTGTCTTGTGCAAAAAGAAATAAAAAATTATGTACTATATTGTCATAAATATCACCCCCAAAGTGATACTGTAGCTGCAGTGTCACACTGCATTGTCAGGACTCTACAATACTCGATTTCTGATGTTCCTGTCCGCTCTAGCAAGTGTAGCAATTGGAATATCTGTTATTGCCAGTCGTTTGTTAGATTAAGTTGGTCTGAAGTCCAAAATACTGGTGAGGAGAATGAGGCAATGAAGCCTCGTTGATTAGTTAAATGCTAACCAAGGAAATTATTTACCGATATCAACAAAGTGATCAACTCAGTGTAAACTTGACTTCAAGCGCGACATATTTTCTCTGTGTTTATGTGATTTCGAAAGTATTTCAGCATGTTCATGTATTCGGATACAGATTTTTTGTTATAGCGGTATTTTTTAGTGATATCATCATAGTGATATCATAGGGGTCAAGACCAAGCATCTTGCTACACTTCGATGAACATCACAACACTTTCGATTCTTCATGAGAGATAGTACCAGTATTGACACGCAGACGACGTATCTTTTGTGAAATTTGAAAAGAATGCCGTCATCTTCAACAAAGTCATACGGTCTATCTTGAATTGATTTAAAATGGAATCATTATGTAACCTCCAATTCTAAATTAGGACTTTGTTCGGGACTGCAGCCTAACTCAAATTAACTGCTAGAGCAATGCGAATGCCCGATTTCTTAAGTAATGCCCTTATAGGTGCACACAAGGGGACTCAACTCGGTTCACGGGGACCACTTATTTTAGATTTACGAATTGTTGCCTGGGAGAGACTACCGAATCCTGGAGTTGCACAAGTTTACTCAAATTTTAATTTCGTGCTGTGGCTCATACGCTTACAATTTACTTTAACTCAATGCCAGAGTGAATACTGACATGCGCTCAACATACGCTGAGTCATTAAATTATTTTTGATATTTTGAACTTCAATGGCGTTATTCAGAGAAATTATTATTTATTGTATTGGCAGGGAAATAGAGCATATAAGATTATGGGTGTATTGAGAAACCGAAAATGTAGTAGTGTTTCAAATAACAATCATTGCAACCCTTTTTGTCAAAGAATGAACATAAATGAACACGTGAGCAGAAAGAACTAAGATCATTGAAACAAATTATAAGTTTTGTGTTCTGTATTATGGAATATGCGGTGATTGAACTTACGTTAGACCAACATTCAGAGCATAAAAATAATTTCTGTCGCCCATATAGACTGTGAAGTAAAACAATTTAAGTATCAAATTCAAAGGAAAACTCGAAAGAGCGGTGCTGCAAGAAACAGTCGTTTTTACCTATTTAATTCCATAGTAGCATTTTTAAACGTGGCTTTATCAGCTCTAAATAAGCATATGTTCGACTTTTACAAGCTCCTCGAAAACGATCTAAAAACTGATAGTGCTTTCCACAACCATTTTAATTATTGACTTTTAGGGTACGCCTTTGGCGCATGGCTTTATTGCTCGTTACATATTGTCAACTTACCGAGCCTGCAACATCACATACTCTTGAGCTTGCTTTTAATGTGAGGGGACTACGACATGTTTCATTGCGGGTAAAATACTCCAGGAATGAAGCATTTCATCGGGTGGTTTTCAAACGTTCTGGAAATACAGCTTTCTGAAGAACTGTGCTTTTCGACGTTGATGAAACCTCTCTTGAAGATTGGCCCAGGAGAAGCGTTGTAAAACTCGGAATGGGTAAGGATCCGGAGACAAACTAGGCAATATTGAGAGGAATTTGTGGATTCTTGGCGGCTGAAGTCGCCAACATTCGTTTTGCTTGAGGGCGTCTGCAAAACATGCCAGCGATATCGACGTGAAAGATCTTTCTCTCTGGAGCAGCAGCTGTTACTGGAAAAAAAACCCTCGCATGACGACATGAGAAGGAAAGGAGCGGCAAAAAAGGTGTCTACATTTTTCTAAAAATAGGCAGCAGCCTCAGCTGACGAAATCATACGCGATGAACTTTTAAGATAATAGAAATACTGTTTAGTTCTTTACACAGCGCGCACAGCGACTGATGATTTTCATAGGAACTTATTTCGGCTAATTTTCTCCTGTGAATCTCTTGCGTTATTGTGCATAGTTCTTGCATAAACAAAAAAAGAATACAATTCTGATCCCAATTCTACGGTGAAATTTCGTTGGCGCATCATAAGTTTCAGGAAAAGAACTCAAGATCAAACTCTTGAGCTAGAAAAGTACCCAACTGTCATTTTATGCCTCTCCCCCATCCCTCAAATCTACCCACACCCTGACTTGTCAAATTGTTAGCACGAATGATGTTGTAGCATTGTATAATTTTAAGGGCTTTACCGGCAATGAGACTATATAATAGGGTTGGAAATTTGCTGACTCAGAATGAATTTTCAACGCTGTAGCAGGGCTCGTAAGCAGCTCCGTGAGTTGCACTCATCCAATAATAAATATTTTTAACTAGCTGCAAACATCCTGGCGGCATCGCAAGAATCACAATATCTCTACCATTTCTTTTTTACGATCTCGTAATATCTACAGAGAGAGGATGTTCTTATTGAAAACTCGGCCAGATATAGAGAACGAAGCATCAACTCGAGTGAAGAAGAAGGAAACATATATTTTGCAAATGCCAGGATCAAATACAATGAAAAAGAACCAACAAAATTAATTTCCAACGTTCTCAAAAGCATTTTAAAAGTGGTATTACCTTTAGTTCTTTACAAACCTGAATTCACATTTCGATTTTCAGAGCTACATTCTACCGCAGAGGGAATAACAGTTCACTGTCATTTTTCGTCAACTCTAGCAAAACTTCTAACGTGCCCGAAAGTTGTCTCTTCACTGCACATTTCCGTTCCGTCAAGCAACTTGAGCACTGGTCCCCAACGCCCAAGGCTCCTAATTTCCTGTTTCGACCCTGATTTTCTTCCCGTGCTTCAGAGCTTGCTCCTCAGTACGCTGGAAGCTGCGCTTGAGGCCTCGATCCAGCTATGAAGCTTAAGTTTTACTTGAGTTCCATTAGCGCATTCACTCTAAAGTTGGCTTTAGATTATAATTATGTGCCATAGCGTGAGTGAGCTCGCTACAGCAATGGAGCTGGAGTCCTGATCCATGGCCAAATGGAGCTGGAGCTGGAGCTGTTTAAATGGGGCTGGAGTCATGGTCCATGTTCAAAGTGGGTTAATGGTGCAGAGTGAATGCATCATTTCAGATCGAACGTTCTCCAAACATCGGGAGCGTGGGTAAGTATTAACTACGTTTTGCTACCTTTGAGGAAATAACTTATGGCGCCTTCACATATCCATACTAAGCACGTTTTAGCTGCATTCCTTCCAAACTTTTATTCAGAGTGGTTTACGACAATGCTTTATACAAACAAGGACTCGCAATAAAATGCATTTACGCTTCATTTACGAGGATCGGATAATCAATTGATGTTGAGTCAACTTTTGCTTGCTTTATCTCATAAAATGATAATTGCTCATATATTTTTCTGACGCCTGTGAAGCCTTTCGTGAGGAAGAACAGGTTACGAGTTTTTATTTCATTGGCATTCATATTCGGAGGATTGATGAATGACACTGATCAAGTTGATCATATCCTTGAAAGATTATGGCTTATAGTGACAGGATGAAGGTGCGTATGTAAGAAATTGAAGAAAAACATCGTTTTTCAGAACTTATATTCCATTGAATTACGTTTTTTGTGGACAGCCTCACTTTTAGGATGTCATTTTTTAAACAGTTCATTTTATCTTCAGTTCACCGTTCTTCAAAAGCTCGATCCCGTATTTAATCATCCCTCGTAAATCTTCGGGGTCTCTCGGGGGAGGGGCCTAAAGTCGAATCTCCAGGTGACTTCCCTGGAAGTAATCAAGAGACGTTAGATCAGCAGATCAAGGGGTTCCATTCAGCTCAATAACTTAAAAGGCAATAACGTTCTGTTGCGATGCACGTTTTTGAAGAAATCGCCCCTGATATTGATCTGTATTGAGATTTTCACGGGGAAAATTCAGGTAATCATCAGCACCGTTGCCTCATCAGGGTGCATCCGGCCTAAAGGTTAATCTTGTGTCTTGATTTTATCGGTTACACGAGTGAATTTTTTGGAAAGGAGGTTTTGAGTTGGAGATATTGAATATCACTTTCAAACTATGCCATAGTTTCTTAAATCGTATCTGCGTTTCAGCACAAAGTTCACTACATTTTAGTACGTATATGCAATTTCTTTCATTCGACAATTTACGCTGTAGATTAAATTATTGCATATGCGTTGCGCATGAAATTTATCGTACGCACTTAATAATAACGCGCTAATACCTTTAAAACGCACTGAGTCGACGAAGCGTCAAATATTCTTCCTGCATTGCTCCAGGAATAATTTCTAGTCTTTCTACTCTTTTAGTTTTCTACTGTACCGTGTTATTTGTTTCAAAATAATTTCATTTTATTTATAACACTTTTAGTCACACACGTACTAATACGTTAGAACACTCATTCTTAAATGTGTGGCGTCTCAGTGAACAAATGTTGTTTTTCTGGACTTCGCATACGCTTTAGAACGTTGAAGCGTGCGCTCGTTCATGACGGTCCTCTCTCTAGCAGCTCCCCTCAATTTGAAAAGCGGCAGATGCGAATTCATTTTTGGAAATGTGTATTTTGGCCAAAGATCAAAAGACTTTCCGATCTCTCGTCAAATGAAATGACTCTGCGAGTAGCTGCAAAAATGGTTTCGAAGGGCCCCCGTTAAAGCTCTCTTATTTCACCATGTTTGCCGTCCATCAGGAACGTGTCGGCAGGTACGGCGTTTTCCAGGGCCAGCGTTCAAGAGTCCTCAGCGCTGATAGGCTGGCAAGGGCCTCGCGATAGCGGCAACGAGGGCGTAACTTACGGAGCCTTGAGTGCGGCTACGGTGATGTGGCCGTAATGGTGTGGTCGTAATGGTGCGACTGTGATGATGTGATCGTAATGGTGCGGCTGTGATGATGTGATCGTAATGATGCGGCTGTGATGATGTGGTCGTGATGGCGTGGCTGTGATGATGTGGTCGTGATGGCGTGGCTGTGATGATGTGGTCGTAATGGTGCGGCTGTGATGATGTGGTCGTAATGGTGCGGCTGTGATGATGTGGTCAAAATGAGAAGTCAGAAATTTCTTAGGTTCTCAAAGCCATACGGTGGCACTAAGCCCTGAAGTTTAGACTCATCCTGTTGCTCACGTATTGCAGTTTAGAAGAGTAGCATTGGGGATGAATGAGTAAATTATAGGGCAATTTAAATGATCTAAAAGAGCCGCAATAATAGTGTGAATAGCTTTTATTATCCAAGGAAATAAAGTAGCCGCGAGTGTGGCCAACAGTGTACGTGGCGTGGAGGGCTGTGATTAACAGAACTGTCAGTCTTGCCAGATTACTGCCGGTGCTGGAAGCGGCATGCGGTGGCTGCTCAACACAAGAGAAAGACCCTGGAAATACAATTCGTCTTTGAATAGCTTCAACATGTAACGTGTAATATCTTCGAATTAATTAGGCCAAATTTCAGTTTCATGTTTCACTTAGTGGTTGGTTAACCTAGGAAATCAATTGTATCATAATATAGCTATGTAATTCCAATGAGGGCTTGTATATCCAAAACTTGATTTGAGTGGGGAAACGAGTATGGTTTCTAGATTCAGTATTAAAAGACTGACTTGGAATCAGTTATTAGAAGTCGGACCTTGAAAACCTTGCAGACGAGAGTAATGATGGACCTGGAGGCAACATGGCTAAATGTCGTGGGAAGTCAAATATTTGGAATTGCATTTAAAGATCGACCGAGTTGGACATATCCAAGACCCTGATTGGTTGTGGAGTCCGTTGATGCGAGAGGAGTTAAACGAATGCATGTGTTGCCACGTACACCTGCCACACGATACTGGTGATGAAATCACAAGCGACGTGAAAACCTACCATATTCGACGTACTTTTTTACAATGAAAATTAAATATTTTACTGTGAAATAAAATTTCACTTGTGTCTTGTTCTAGGGAAGATCTGAAATTTTCCTTTACTTCATGACTAAACATGAAGAAAAAATGTAATGCCAGAACTTTGCTTTTGTGGTTAGGTCAATGCAAATTTGTATCATGCTTTTCCTGTTATGATGTGTGCCCGTTGTGTAGTACGCAGAGCAAAAAGATCCTGAAGGGCACTGCAAGATCCCATTATTACTTTCTCGCTGGAGCATCTAAAATTATCGATATTTTTCGCCACCCAAGAATTCATATCGAACATTTTATACATTTTCCGATGGAGCAGCAAAAAAGTTTGGACCGTGACGTCAGCAGCGTGAGCCCTGCTCAAGCACAGAACCGATACGACAAACACACAAACAAGGACAAGGAAGAGGTTGAACATCGAAAAATCGACTAACGAGGTGAACTTATAGTTGAAATAAATTGAATTTATCTTCCAATGGAGATCGGTCTCGACGGAGAATTTCAGGCATTGGCTGTACAGCTTTGCCCTTTGTTAAGCAATTCTTTTTCGACTTGGAGAATGGTATTACAAATAAAAAAATCACGTAGAACCCTACCCTGAGAATAAGAAATCATTATTGCGCGAGCCTTCTGCAAAGCAAACTCGAATACGCAAAACCCCCGACTACATAATCTCCCCTTCATGATCTACAAAATCATATGAATGAAAACGATTTGAAAAACGATTGGTTTCATGAACTTTCAAAAATACGACAATATAACACCCTCACCTTCAACTCTGATGACACTGCGAAAATCAGCTTTACCCTCAATCGATGAAAACTGCCCATCTTTGCTGTGAACATTGATTTTGATAGTAGGAAAGAAAAACATCCGATCATGCGATTTTTATGTGCAGTATGACGTCTCAAGACAAAAAGGGGATATTTCCCGGTAAAAAAAGCGCCAGCCCTTCCTACTAAAATTGTCAAAGTTCCCCATCACTCCTTGTGGAGTGACCGCGAGCAATCCTTTCAACCTGCAGAAAAATTCAATCATCTTAAGGTTTGCACAAGAATACTTATACAAGACTAAATCCGTCTCTCCAGTGACGCTACGGAAAAATTGAGCCGTTATTTCGACCGTTCTCGGCTCGTGGAGTAATTTTGGAAGTCCTCTTTGGTAGTACTTAGGCTAAAGTTTGATCGTTCCTGCCCTCTAGGCCCGGACTTTGGCCGACCGCTGTCATTACAGGGGGCTGTAATTGTTATTATTGGGCGAAGAATGGACACTCAGAGTCTATCAAACGGCCGCCTAGTGGCAGACGAGTTGCATTTCAAGGGGAACGAATTTTCGTTCATCACGAATGAATTAGCGACTCCCAGTTTGTGTCTTAGTCCATTTTTCGTTTCATTTCTTGAGTTTCTGAAAAACAATAGCAGAAAATATAAATAAAATTGAAAGAAGAATAGACCAAGATATAGGTTTCTGCACCATACGTGTTGTTTGCTACCTGTTAATTATACTTGCAAGTTTTCCGGCTTTATTTCAATTTTGTGTCTAAGTTTGATAACTTAGTAATTTAACTCAATTTTTATTCTTATGACCTCAATTGTGTACACCAATTTGTTGGTATCGCTTCAATTTCAAACCCAATTAAAATTATCTGTGAAATTGAGCATCATTTTTTTACGAATTTAGTATCATTACTTACCATATATATAGGTTTGGATAGAGTTAAAGTAATATTATTCACTTTATTATATTTGTCTCTGCGAGCTCGAGTCTCATAGCGTAGCACGTGTAAAATAATAAGGAACCTGATGAGCCTTCACATTTTCCTTCCCAGCAGGGATCAAAACGCGAAAGGGCTCAGAAGGGTATTTGTGTGCGTTGCATTATGTTATAACAGCATAATGCAGTCTATGAATTTTTAATGGTATCAGTCTTCTTTTCATAGCTGCGAAGATTTGTCTCTCTAATTTCAAAGCACGATACAACTGTTTTCGTAAATTTATTTTAATATGTAACCTACACAACTTTCCTCCAGAGCATCTAAAATTTTCTCAACCCAAGTATTTTTATACATCATTTTTCAAATTTATCGACTGGGCGGCTAAAAACTTAGACTGCTATGGCAAAAAATTAATCCCTCTGACCGTCGTCAGAGATGAAGGACAACATCGGCTATTGTCACAAACCGACACGTCCAGCACGTGAGAAGCCGATGGCCCAAGATTATAAGTCTAAAACCTGCTAACATTTCCACAAATAATCTGCTTCAAGCATAATTCTTGCGCTGACCTCAGAAAGTTCCTCATTTTCTTATTAATTGTTCACTTGTGATAAGTCGGTTAATTCAGGTCTTAAAACATCAAGAAATTCCTCAGCGAAAAACTTTTCGACTTATTTGGGCAGACGCGTGCTTTATTGCAGGAAGCGAGAGAGTTTTTTATGAGCACGAGGCAGGACATTTTAATGACCACACGCCATTTTTGTTTGCCTGCAAAGCATTATTTCGCTCATTAGAGCGCCGGAAATAACGAGCAGACGATGCGCGTCCCAAATGAGTTTCTCCTGTGCCTCCAACGCTTCTGCTTGTGAGGTACAAGAAAATTCGACGTGAGTTTCTTTTCTTATTGTCCCGTGGAAAATTCATTACTCGCGCGGAGTTTTCATGGATGTTTCAAGTCATTTTTTTTAATCAGATTTAGGTCAGCATTACTTGACCTCTTTTGAAGCAATGTTGTGTAAAGATGTTTATCGCAGAATGCAATCTCCCCAAATGCTAGCGCGAGCGTTACTTCAAAGTTCTATAACTTACATACCTGAATGTAACTTTAAGCCTTTTTTCGTTATTAATCATTGATGTGCTGTAAACTGAATCCCTTCATTTCTGTATAGCTTGCCCTAGAAGCCTTGTAGCTTATTCGGGCCTACATATGGTATATATCCTGAAAGTTAATTAATAATTACTTGAAGTTCATTCCTACGCCTTAAAATTTCCTCAACATTTATTCTTAGCTCTTATATTACCTTGTCAAGTCAAAATGGGCAAACTCAGTTAGCTCATTATAAATTAGAACTTGATATGACTTATTTTAACTTTATAAGGTAGCTCACTAATTTAATTTGTGATCTCTTTCTCACACTCTCCTCAATGCGTAAGTTAATTTGAATTTAAAATGGTTGAGTTAAAATGTCCTTACAAACCTTGTTTCAGGTGTTATAACACGTATTTCCTGGTGGGTTTCTTAATTGACATATTTTTGCTCTGAATAACCACACGTACGAAAAAGTTTTGGAGTAATTTTTTTCCAATTCCAAGCAACATCTCAACGATTTAATAGATATTTCAAAAATTATCTCAAAATCTTTCACTGCTTTCTTTGCTTCAGATTTATGCAGCGTCTTAATTTGAATCTTTAAGGAAAACGGGACTAGGTGTCTCTAACACGTCGCTCAATAATACACTAACTCACCTTTCCACCATGCACCTTTGAAAAACTACGCATCACTTTTATTATATGGCTAATTGAAAATCCATCTACCAAAGGATGACACTCTAAAAAACAAAATGCTTCATTGTTTCATTCAGCGTTCAACTAAGAGCCATCGATGCGAAAACATTTAGTGGCTTTGGTTTTGGTGAGGCGTGGGTCAGCTCCGTAGGGATAAGCCATCATTCAATATTCGGATATTTGGGCTTAGGGACTTACTCTTTTATATGTTTAAGTATCAGAGTGGTTTACTGCACGTTCGAGCGTCATTAACATCGAAATGCCCTCATTTTTTCAGTTTCAATATGCATTTGGCTCATACCTCGTTGATTCATTGTTCCTCCGAAAGTATGCCGTTCAGAGCAATAGATGTTATGCATAGATGTGTAGCCTGAAGCATATGCATCAATTTTGTATACGTGTGTAGCTACTCGATTGACTATTTGCATAATTTACTCGTATATTCTACAAAATCCCATTTGACGATGTTGAGTGTTACTGAATAATTCATTTTCTTCGGAGCACTTTCTTACATTTCCTTAAATCTATGACCCTGCAAATTGGTTTACTCTAAAAAACTTTTGTTCTTTTGCGTAGCGCCCTCAATAACTTTACTTCTTCTAAGGCGACACCCAAAAGTCGTTCTCGAGTTGGAAGTTTTGGCCTGATCACATCCATCTCGAGAACCTTATCAGTTAGAATCGTCTCTGTTCTTGTAGGCTTTGATCCTCTTTCGAAGTTGACATGCTGAGTCAGCACCGTCTATTGCTATCGTCATCCAATAAACTCCTCTGGCTTGAAAGTTTATCAATGGAACTGCTTTCGATAACTGATTAATTATCCTATAAGGAAACTCAATCGATCTCGGATGAATTTTCCTCACCTAGAAAACGTTTTTTAGGAACTCAGGAACCTCAAACACGTTAAATGCTGCTGAAATTTGTTCTCTTAATGATGATTTATGATGTCAGGAGGGCCGGGCTGATTCACTCAAAGAAAGAAAAATATTATAGATGCCATGATCCATGTTTGACTTAAAAGTCTACGGATAATGAGTCTAAGATTTAACTAACTTTCTCATTTCTTCAGAACAGGTCATACAAATTTCCGGTATTATTGAATGACTTTGAATTTTTTCCAAATTTATTAGAACGGATTCCGTATGAATATAATACCAGCTACCGAAAAATAGCTAGATAAATAGCTAGAAAAATAGAATGGAAAAGAAAATGGCAACAGGAACGAGTCAGGCGGCTTATTTATGGGTTTCTTACCTGGTCCCACGCAGTCCGTCAGACCCCGATCACGCTCAGGTAAACCATTGAACCTAGAAGAGGAGGGCAGGACAGATCAAAGATTAGGTAGTATAACTACCACAAGAAAATATAAATAAATACACTGGAGACAAAATAAATAAACGGCAATGCATAGAAGTTACTGTACTTTGCGGCTATTTAAAGACGAGTAAGAGTTACGGGCTAGATTTCATTGCTTAATAAAATTAATGTTTTTGTTCTTTGGCAGTAGTTTTTTTTTCTCAACATCTGCAGCTCGTAGTAGTTCATTCGTCGCTCATGGTCGGATGGGCCTTTGGTTTTTTTTTTCAAATTCCTTAATTTGTAGACTAGGACGGCTATTTCCACAGACAACAAGCGATACCTAGCCATGAAATCCCTGTTAGCGTTAGCAGATTGGCTGTAGTAAATAAATCAAAAGCAATCAACCGATTCGTGCTGGAGGAAGAAAATTATTGGAGAACAATCAGTAGTTAGAGGCTTCAACGATTGAATATAATTATCCTGTCTTCGGAGCATCATTACTGAATTGAAAATTTATCTATGAACTGTAAAATCAAACTGTCTACAAGCATGTAAAAAACTTTAACTGAAAGAAGAACTCTGTTTTATAAGGCATCAGGTATGCTCGGAGAGTGGAGCCGAATTCAAGAAAGAAGCAGTTTCTCAACTCCATTAAACAGTTCACATGATGTTAAACTGGACGGAAGAAACTTTTTAAAATTNAGAGAGCAATGTTTTGCTCTCCTTTGTATGCCGGAGAGTGGGCAATTAAATTTATGTGTCCCAAGGCTAACACTTGTTCTCCTATTTTGCGAAGCTCGTTGCCAGACGTGATTTATGTGCCTCTCAAGTGCTCCTCAGCCACGCTCCCGCTAACTGCCTCCCACGGTCCAGCCGCCCTCGAGAGTGCTGCAGAGCTCGGCCAAATGCTGGGACCCACGAGCGAATCTCTGTTGTTTATGGGGCGAGGCGCCTAGTAAGTGATGGCGCATAAAATGAATGGTTGTAGCTGAAGGAGGAAGGAAAGATAAAGAGCAGGAATTGTAGTTGTGTATGGATAGTGGTTTTTTATTGTAAGGAAATCGTTTAACTACTGGGCAATATAGATGAAAATGAATAAGGTAGGGAGAAAATGACGTCAAGCGCTCAAAAACGAACTCGAGACTCTGAGTTTTACAGATTGAAGCATCCTCAAATATACATACGTAATCAGCTCCCAGGACGAGAAATTAGTCACCTATTGTTTTTCGATCTACTGTTATTCACTACGTTCATCAATCGGTTTTCAAAACTATGACTGAAGTTTAGGTTATATGTAAGTGTTGAGCAGGCATCAGTCTTCACTCAGAGCTAGCAAAGTATAGACATGTTTCTTAGTTCTGCCACAACGATGGGACGAAAGCAAGACGTCCCAGAATGGTAAAAAGAGGCTACTGCACTTGGTCGGGCTAAGGGATACCCAGTAAAAGCAGTAGCAGAATTCGCTGGTGTCTCATGTCGACTGTTATGTGGTCAACTAACAGCGAAAAAAATCTGTTACACACGGCAATTCAAGGCAAAATGGTGGTCGGAAGTAAAATTCATCTAGGGATCAATTCCGTGTATCCCGAATCGTTGACCGGAATCGCTTCGCTTCAGGGATGAAACCATCGCGAAACGTCAATGATGGATCTTATTCTGCTGCTTCTGAACGAACTCTCCATATGGAACTCAATGCGACGGATATATGAAGAAGAATGACTCGTAAACGGCCGATGTTAACTCCTGCCCATAAGACCACTTGTTTAAACTGGCCCAATATACACGCACATTGAACAGTGCATGAGTGGAGAAGTCTCATGTTGTCAGATAAATCACAATTTTGTCCCTATAGTGATGATGCCTGGAGTTGCGCTCGCCGAAGACCTCACGAAGCCTTCAACGAAGCCTGTGGACAAGGGGCGGTAAAAGGAGTGTCTGTCATATTCCGAGGCAGTCTTAAACGCACAGAAGTTGGTCCTTTAGCTGAGGTATATTTCAACCGAAGCAGCATGGATATATTGAACTGCTAGGTCTCCAAGTTTTGCCATTTGCAATGTATTTGAACGGAGAAAGTCATGATGCTTTACCTATCTTTCAGGATGACAATTGCCGGATGCATCGGACTAGAACTGTCAGTAATTGGCCTGACTGTTATTTAGCATATGTCAGGCATTTAAATTGTCCAGGTAAGTCTCCAGACATAAGGCCAATAGAAAATTTGTTTAAAAAATCGGTCAAGTTAGACGTCGAGAACATCGTCCACGTCCTGTCACCGCACACGTGTTCAGTTGTTGCAAGAATGATTTGAAATCGATAAGGCATAGATTAAAACACTTTTAGGCCCAATGGCAAGCAGAATTCCTGCCATTATTCATGCTCGTGGAGCCCCCATACCATATTCGTAACAGCATTTGGCTAATACCTTTAGAGTGTGTATACATATGTGAATATCAAGTTAATTATTTGGGATTCAAAACACCAGTTTAGACAATAGGGAGGCAGAAGTGTTTAATATGACATTTATTTGTTCTTTCAATTCCTAATTTTGCGCTTTAATGTAAGTCCTAGTTAATTAATTTGCCAGAAAATTTAGCTAAAAAGAAGTCGAACTTTTACCATCATCTCGCCATGAATAAGTCTCAAGAAATTTAATAGGATACAATGCAAATGTGGCAAGCACAAAATCGAGTGAGGCTTAGAATCCTATTTAGCATTACTGTTTGTCCATTTACCTCTCACTAAATGGTCGAGGGATAAAAGGAATGGGCATGATCCTAGGACCCGTATTGTACGAGCGCGTAATTCTCAGCAACGCTCGGGTGGTGACCACAATAACTGCCTTCATTGGGGAGCTAAAATTATATTACCGTGCTATAAAATCCGATCTTGGCAAGCACTAAAAGACGATCGACCTAAATTGCGCCTCTAAGAAGGGAAGAAACTGAAAGCTTATTTCTGTCATGAGAGGAATGAAGGAGTCTGAGAATACAAGCTCACAAGGGGCATAGAAGGACACCCTGAGGCTGTTGTAGGTAGTCTGAAGGACTGCTAGAACAAATGTAACACCCAGACACAAGGATTTGCTCAATCGCAGTACCAAATGAAGAAGAGCCACGAGATACAAAAAAAAATGTACTCACTGTTTGTTATTCAATTATTTCAGAGTAAAACAACTTACACTTAATAATTTTATTCAGAAGTGCTGTGTAATTATCAAATTAGCCTTGATTACGTAGTGATTGCAGGGAAGTTGCCCACGTTTTTTCAAAATAATTGAGTTGCAAACAAAGGGTTCATGTTTGGACCCCTATGTAGACCCAATGGTATTGAGAGAACAAGACAGTGGTTATTACGATTATTCAACAGCGTAAAACGTGGTCAGCATTAACCTCAGAGTCATAGGGTACTTCAGTTGCTTCAAAAATTTTTGACAATGCCAAAAGCCAAAATCAATCAGTTCTGCATCAAGAGAGTGAGTTTATTAAAAAGTTATTTCAATAGAAAAAGACTGAGGGTGTTATAATGCTGGTAGTGCTGGAGAATTGGAGGAGATGGCTTAGCATTTCATTTTACACGTGATTAGCACGTGTTACACGTGTCACGCCAGCTCATCTTTTTCGTTGGACCTCCAGAAGAATATTCTGAATAATTATTTTATGTCCCCAAGGGCAACGGCTTTGATCGTTGAGACCCTCATTTTGCCCCAGTAATTGAAAATGTAATTCAAATTAACGGATCCTAGCCAGCATTGAGCCCACACGTACCAAGCATTACTCAGAGCGCATTAAATAATGATTCTGGGGTTATGTTAGATCAAGTAAATTAGAAGTGCGTTCAATATTTACCATAAATCTGGTGCATTGAATCTAGTTCAACTCATTAAACAGCTTTTAAGTACTATAATTAAATTTAAAATTTCATCTGACTATATACAACATTGTGCAGATCTATATAATTGCGTAAGATTGGTATTAAAATGCTTTTGTGAGTGTGTGTGTTTTTTTGGCTCATATTACGCATGTTGTATATAACATCGTCAAAAGGAGATACTGCAACGGACTTCGTGTAGTCCTCTTGTCAAATTCCTGACACGTTGAATTAGCCGAATCTCTTCACTCGTGTGTCACGAAGCAAGGCTCAATCAATAGTGTCTAATGAACGAGACGGCAAAGAAAACATAGTCGACTGTAACTTCAGAGCACCGTATTCTGCAAATAATACTCGAGATCAGAACTTCAAGCTAAGTCTTGACGCCAGGAACGAATCTCGAGGCATAGGACGCGCTTCACTCGTGAACATCAATCACTTGGGATTGAGATAATTTTTACTTTTGTCGTTCAGTGAAGTTTTTAAGTCTCCATTTTGAGTAAAAACGAAGCTCTGAAGGAAAAATTAGGCATTGTCCCTTTGGCCACTCACGTACTTTTGTTATGAGCAAAGCGAATCAAGGATTTAGCCTTTATGATTTTTGCCGAATGAAATGCTGTGACGAATAAATCGACATAACTGAACCTATATTTCGTTTGAAATTGCTAGCTATTCACGATATGATATTGTCCATTTATTACATTCAAATTATGTAAGAACTCAATAACCCGTGATCTCTTTACTGAATTCGCTAGTCTGGTTACAAAATATTCATCTATAGCGATCATTTTCAACTACCCACCATCAGAATGTTCTTGCAGGGTAGAATAATCGACAAATGTGCTAGACAAATTAAAACAGGTATCTCTTTTAGCTGATCAACGCTCTATGGGTCATTGTTATAAAACCCTCGTCAGACGCGGAGATGGAAATAATTGTAACGATCAGGATCTCCAGAATGAAGAAGCTCACAATTTGCTCCTGGAGGGGCGATTCAAGCAACAAGACTGGGAACTTGAGAGGCAGAGGAGAAGTTCGTGCCCCTGGTGCTATGAGATCCGGGTATCTAAGCTATCGAATTGAGGAAACAAGTCGATTACACTATGGATAGCATTGAATTTCGTATGAGATCGTTTCTGCTCCTCCGTTTTCATACGCTATCGTGGATGTGCAGAAATCAAACAGTGCCGTAATATACAAGCGATGTAATTTCCGAACAAAAATATGGAAATAAAATTGTCCATTTGGTTTTCAATCGACGGTATGATCAATAAAGTTTAACATTAACATACTAGTAGAAGTAAAATAGGTTACCGTTCAAGGTTACCTTTCTCGTATCTAAGTGTTTTTCCAACAGGCATACAGGTTTAATTTATAATAGAGAATATTCCCTTTTTTCTACTTATTTGAATTCTGTTACAAAATTCCTACTCCAACATGAAAGTTTAAAATCTCGACAGCCCTTCCTTCGTTTTTCGTTGTAGACCTTTATCACATTTGCTCATTTTGTGAGCAGACAAATCTACCAGCATTGCTGTAACATTCTGTGGAGTTGACGCTACCGGGAATTCAAGCTGCAGACAGTGAAGAGAATGACAAGCGCTCTAAGAAATCTGACAATTCAATTTTTGACGTGTTGGCGTTGGCGCTGAGAATTTCATGGCCGCGTACGCGAACAATTGTGACGAGCATTTATGATCTTAGTCGGAAAAGTTTGCGCTAGGTGTACAAAATGAGCGAAAAGATACTAATACTTTTCTGTAAGGATTATAATTAAGCATTTTTCATATTGAATAAGTCTCTGAAAAAACATGAGCAAAAGATAGCTCAGCGGTAATTTGAGTGCACTGGCAGGAAGTATGCAGGTAATGTTTTGAAGCCAAAGATACCATGCATACTTTCAGCCCGAATGAACACAGCAATGATCAACTACAGAAACGAAAAGAATAAAATATGGTGTAAATATACTTTAGACTCGGTCGCTGACAGCGGCCGTGTAGGTTTAAGCCCCGTGATTTGACGACCCACATTAACGTCCAAGTCTCAGGTTCGTAATCATCATTATGATGTACATGGAGGCGCAAAGGCCCTTCCCGCCCCCATTGCAGAGTATTCTACGAAATTATTCACTTGGTATGGGATCAAGGAATATACTCCTAGCCCTACTACCACAACCAAGGGTGAAAAAAGGCACGCACAACATTCTTGCTCCACGTCCACAGCTGGCCCTCAGCTGGCTGGCCCCACGTCCACAGCTGGCCCTCAGCTGGCTGGCCCCACGTCCACAGCTGGCCCTCAGCTGGCTGGCCCCACGTCCACAGCTGGCCCTCAGCTGGCTGGCCCCATGTCCACAGCTAGTCCTTAATACACGTTCTCGTAATCCACTCGAGACAAGTTTCCCTGCATTCTATTATCCACTACATGATATGTTGAAACGTATTTCTTAAAATTATAAAAATCGAGCATTGATCAGCGTTGCGTAATTGTCGGAATTTCTTACATCCTTGCAAAAAATATCAGGAAGAAAACTTTGAATATTCCCTAAACTTTCATTCACCCATCCGCATCGTATTTAAAAATTATGTCTGCGTGCTCGTAATGGTCCATGAAAAATGTAATAAACAGCGTGCATTGCAGTTAATGACGTGTTCATCGCGTCAAAAATGAATCGTTTACTTGGGAATGATAGACTATACGTAGTTCACACGTCGGTCCAATCAATTTCCGAATAATTGTCTCTTGTGATTATACTAATAAGTGTATCACATTCATCTTGAGTTACCCAACAATTTCACAGGCAGCAGTTGAAAACTGAAACAATCATTCCTGTGAAACATGATTTACGAGCGAAATATACAAGCATTTAAGCAATACACATTTTGATATGAGGATCTTCGGAGTGAAGTTCCTGTAATCCTAATGCATTTTAGAAAATGATACTGCAGTCAATCGTGAAGTTATCGAGCAATATTTTTCGGATTATTAATGAAACGCTCACAACATTTCAGTTCAATAACCATTCTGCCGGAAAGCCATGATTCAAAAGCAATGTCCAGCACAGATTCTGTGATTGCGTTAGGCCGACCGAGCAACAGGCAATCATTCGAAGGAATTGCATCTCCAAAACAAGTGGACTTGGATTCCGTTTGTGCGTTGCCACGCTGTCGAAGCTGCAGATTATTATTGAGTTACAGATTGTCCAGTCACATACTACGGCCTCTTGGCAATCGCCACGGCTGTCAAAGGACACGAGTGGGTCGGTAGTTCATACGAGTCTCACGTACAACAAAGCCTCGTGTGTCCAATCATTTAGACGCTATGAACTTGAAGGTTTCCTGGCGGTCATCGCACGCTCAGGGAGAAATTTTGTAACTTTTCACATGGTTTTGCAAGAAACTTGTTCGGCTTCGTAAAATTAAATGAGCAAGGAGAAATGAAGGCAGGATCAAGATGGGATTACATGTTTTAATGTTTAGAAGTACACTGTTCTAGAATTTCAACTGAAAATCATTTAAAACAGAACGTATGTAGACATTAACGTTACGATGGCCAATTTAATAAGAATGAATATGAAGCCAATGGGAGCCCTGAATTGAAAGGGTACACTAACTGTTACACAAAAAATTATAATGATTGTCTTCCGCCCCAATGTATTAATTTTGGCAATGAATTTCAATTAATCGTTGTATTGCACTAAGAGATATAAAAATTAACGAAGAGAGATGTAGAAATTAACGGCTGGACTAAATCAAACTATGAACAATATCTATAATTTTAATTTAACAGTATCCTATGAAATCAGCATATTATCTTAAGCATACGGAAAGTTCATTAGGCTGCCTGAATTTGACCGAAAAGGTGCTGAGCGTATGTGTATTATCACTTCTCATTGTTCAGTATTAGCGTATTCGCCTATCCGAAAAGTTTTTATGAAACGTAACCCGAAATCGGTCTCGAAAAATATTCCTATTCGAATGTTTATCCTTAAGGCATACTTGAAACATTTAAAAATTATGCTTTTAGTTTGAAGGCTAAACGTAAAGGGTCTTACGTTTATACAAAAATACGTTCTCCCATCGAAGGTCAAAATTGCAAACTCAAATACTTCTGCGGTAGAAAATACAGTCTGAAAAGCCTAATACATTAAAGCACTATACTTCTTGACACGTTGTTGGCTTTTGTTTCATCTAGGAGTGCCATTTATTTTCCCAGAAAATAACGGCTTGTGCTCTGGAACATTTTGTGTCGGGGAGTTTCACAGTTTTAGACCCCCTCACCGTGCTTACAGTTACATATTCTCTCTATACTCGTGGGGACGCTTCTGTTCTGTTTCAGGCCTGTTTCCGTTCCGGTTTAGTTTCAGGTCCGCCGAAGATATTCGATTATAGTTTGTCTCTTTCGAGGTCGACCTCAGCAGCTTAGGTCATACTTCAGCATCGAAATTATCAAGTCATCGATGCAGATAATTTCGCATTATAACTCACCATATCCCCCTAAAAGTCCCGTAGATATGTTCAGGGGTAATGTGGACAATTTTAAAATGCTTGAGCATTATTTTTGATACTTAGACTGCGACATGCGCCATACATGTTACCGCGATTATCTAACCTAACGTAACCAAAGCACTGACAAACGTGAATACAAAACATGAATAGAGAAAATTAATAGGGTAACTAATTTTGTAAAAATAAAATCCTTTGCTTTTAAATTCACAACGGAAATATTCGTGGACATGAAGTTTTTCCTGTATGGAGAATGACGGTGAAAGCGTTATGATGAATCTAATAGAGCTATCATTAATGAGTGCTTATATAGTAAACCTATTATATTTACTCAAGGATTTCCCCAATTACAGGTCTGTTGTAAGGTCAAATGTGCGTTAGCTGCTGCGCCTACATTTTATTTGGTCTGCGACCTGCGTCACACGATTCTCCGCTCTATTTTAGGTAGACCCGAGGAGCTAATTATGGCTTCTACGAGTGTGAGTAAATAATTAATGGCACATTCATTCGACATAAATTGCAAGTGGTACTTTCAGGCACAGCTTCCCAGAGTTACTCGCAAAAGTTCTTCGAAATGAGAGATTACATTCGGCGACTCCTCAGGTTGTGGCAGGTTATTTTTCACTGGGTTCTGTAAGAACTTACATATATTGATACTCGTAACACAACCGTCAGTAAAAGGAGATTACGCATTCTATCACATACACGTTATGAAGAAACGTTAATAACTATCTAAAACGTGGAATAAACACAGAAATTAAAACGTATTTTTTGTTGGAAACATACTACGATGGCACAGATGATTATTGACTAAAAACGAACTCAATAAAATTCCTACAATAATAGAAGAATTCACCCACGTCCAGGCCTGAGCGTACCTAAGGGGTAAGGGGTAAGGGGTAAGGGGTAAGGGGTAAGTGGGAGTTGCAAGAAGTTCACGAAGACCAACTTCAAGGCAAATAATTGATCAAAAAAAGTCTAGTAAATTGAAGGAGAAAAATTAGACGCTAAGCTGAAGATACAATCAAATAAAATTACCTTATTACCAGAATAATTGTTCCAAACTTCAACGTACACCAGATTACAATAATTAATAAACCTCTTAATGAAATACCTGGGCAGGTAAAGGTTAGCGCGTGGGGCACTCTCCAAGTGGGAAGCTCAAAGGCACTCCACTCTCGCAGTGGGAGGCTCAAAGGTCTCCACTCTCGCAGTGGGAGGCTCAAAGACACTCCACTCTCCCAGTGGGAGGCTCATAGGCCCTCCACTCTTCCAGTGGGAGTCTCTTACAGTCACCCACATGAAGGCAGGGCCCAGACCAGCCCAGAAGTCCCTCAGACGTCAGAGCTGCAAAACAAATCTCAGAGCCACAGAGTATCGCAGACGAGCGCTTTTACGGCTCCCGTTTCCACATGTGGAAAAGAAAGCTGTTATCAGTAGTGCGTTAGGCTGCTACACGTTCACAAGCCATCGTCATGAATTAGGATGTCATAATCAGTAAATAAGTTTCTTTAGGACTTAGTAGAATGTTTTTAATTCGGAGCTTCTAAATTAGGTGCAAAGGTTTTTAAGATAAGTTATCTTACAAGCATAGGGAATGAATGTAACTCGTTGACTCGAGAAATTTTTTCACTCATTTCCGGTACGACTCTCGCTTAACGAAGAAAATGAGTTTACATAATATAGATCGGCGACATGTTATTCTGAAGTATGTGAACGAGTTTTGACTGTCAATGAAGAAGTGGCTCGACAATTTTTCAGCAGATAAAAGAGTTAATTTTAAGACGACAAATAATCGATTGCCTATTCGAATACTTCAATTTTAATTCTATCCCTCTCATTCTTAATTAGTCTAAAAAATTTTCTCCTATTTAAACTATATTCTATTTACGATGTGGAACTGAGCTAAGAATTTTTCGAAAACGGAAAAGCAGTTTTATATCTATTTGGCAGGGGAATGTACGCTCTCTGATAACGTAAAATTATCTCCCCATTCTTTTCCTCAGAGGGAATTGTTTCTGGAACAAAATACGAGCAAGTGTAAATAGCGTGAGTCATGGAAGATGCGGGCTTGCACCTGTCTCAAAATCCTAACTTGCACAATTTCAGCATCTTAATTTACTTACACTAAAATATATATACAGTATGTAATGCTTTCATTGTTCCGCGTGATAGGTTTCAGTCGGCACAAATATTGCGCTTGCAGTGCACTTGAATTTCGTTTTAGTTGAAATCGAGAGCAACTGGTTTTTAAAAGTAACGAATGGAAACCGGGACACCAGAGAAACACCGTCGTCCTCTAAGTCCGTCTCACTGCCACCAAAATCCACCGAGGCAAAAATTGCCCCCCCCCCCTCCATTTGAATTAAAAGTTCACTCTGATCAGATAGAAATCTCCCGTTTTTCACTTCGTCTCCAGAGGAGAATCACCTCCATCTATGCCAGATTTGAACCCCTGCGTAATTCAGTGTTTAGCAGAGTCCGAATATAATACAGTGTACATAAAGTCTGTACATAAAGTCTCCTTAAAGCTTTCAAATTAATTTATTCACAAAGGCTGTTGATAAGACATGTGAATGATGCTATTACAGAAAGTGGTTGAAAAAGCTTTTAATTACATTGCATTTTGTCGTTTCACACCCCATATCGATTGAAAAGGCATCCATTGGAACGAGCCGCTTAGCGAGGGCTACTCTTCAAGAGAAGGCACGATAGGTACGCTAAGCGAGAGCTACTCTTCTAGAGAAGGCACGATAGGTATCACTGATACCACGTTCACCAGATACCTCGCTTCTGAATTCCATCCTGTGGAGCTATGTTAAAAGCAACCGCGTGTCGATCAAGGACACAGGCCTTTACTGAATTAAAGCAAAGAATTACAGATGTGAGTGCAGCCATTGATGAGGCTGGTAGCTACAACGTACACGGCGCGAAATCAATTAGGTGCCGCCGTGGTGTCCTTCGATCCACTGTTTGTGTCCAGATTGTGTGGAATTTAATGCAGTTGAACGAACTTTGATAACCGCTGTTCACAATGGAATAAGTCAAATTATCCTACTATATATTAGTTACGGCCTATGTAATTAAGTTTTATAAATGTAGAGAACATTGGTTCAAAAAGGGAAAATTTATTGCAAAATTAATAAATCTTGAAAAGAACTTACAGCCGGAAAGAATCAAACCCGTACAAAAAGATACTACTGTGTTCTATTGTATTGAGTTTCAGATTCTTCTACCCACCCAATGTCAATCTGTAGGGACAGAACCCTTTATTTATTGAACGTAAACTGTGCACACAAGGAGCGTAGCGGGGCTGTGCAGTTTATCATTAGATAACGAAAGCACAAGACTCTCTAGTGAGTGGGTTCCTCGGAAATTAAATACTCTGAACCCTTCCTCTTCCGATTCTTTGCAAATACTCCTACAGTTCTCAACGTCGGTTCAGAAATGAGGCTTATGCTCATTTTTTGCACTTGAAATTCGCCGATATCAGAATGAACCTAAAATGAAAATTGCTAAGCCGGAAACCCAAAATGTCCAAACTCTGATACAATTGGTATGAAATGTAACGTTTTTCTGCTAATCAATGCATCGTTAAGAGTAGTAGTTGAAGATGACTACCCTTTTGATTGAAAAAGTTTGATTCGGATTTGAAAAACACACTGGAGTAAAATTTAACTGAAATGCCTCAGCGATCGCTGCGACACGCGCTGATCTCGTTTTAGAACGTGCGATTAGATCGCTCCTTGCTCGTCTGTTTAAAAAAACATAGCATTCACACCCGTTCATACTTATATAAAAGAAACTTCAAACAAAGAACTGTAATAATTTAGGAGTATTTACCTATTATATTATACACAGAAGGGATTCCAATCCCTAATATTGACGCGTAAGTGATGTGAGAAACACGAGCTTTGAGCTTCCTTTTCCAAGGGAAGCACTCCGGGATTCTGTGAAAATCTGTCTGTCCAAGCCGAAGATCGAACCATAACTTCCAAGCTGCGAACCTAACACGATACTATTCCGCCACGGAACCAATAAACATAAGAATTTTAGACCCAAGCCATGTGCTCTATAGAAAACATTCCAAACACTTTGAAAGCCCAAAAGTCATCTTCTGCTTCGTAATATCGTATAGCAAATTGATGTAATCTGAGGGAAACTAAATCTCTAATCTAATAGAATATGCCATGATAGTATTTTACTTAAAACGTAATTGGTTTATCAAAGAGTTGATTTCAAAGAACACAATGAGGAGCAGCTTCACAGAAAAAATCCAGGACACACAATCAACTGATAAAATGTATTTTTGTTAGACTTTCATTTAGCTTGTCTGATGAAATTAGAACCAGTTGTTGAGGCATCTGCCTCAACTCCTGACTGACGAATCCCAATTGGTACAGGAGCTCCAAACGCCTATTTTTGGTGGTGGCCAAACGCCGGTTTTTGGTAGTGGCCAAACGACGACTTCTGGTGGTGGCCAAACGCCGGCTTCTGGTGGTGGCCAAACGCCTGCTTCTGGTGGTGGCCAAACACCGGTTTCTGGCGGTGGCCAAACGACGACTTCTGTTGGTGGCCAAACGACGACTTCTCGTGGTGGCCAAACGCCGGCTTCTGGTGGTGGCCAAACGCCGGTTTCTGGCGGTGGCCAAACGTCGGCTTCTGGCGGTGGCCAAACGTCGGTTTCTGGTGGTGGCCAAATGCCGACTTCTGGTGGTGGCCAAACGCCGACTTCTGGTGGTGGCGCTAATTGTATGCAGCTGGACCAGCTAATCGGTGACTGTCTCAGAATACGAGGCCGAAGAGAGCGCATTCAGTCATCGCAAATCCAAACCAGCGTGACCCGAGCAGCTTTTGTGTTGTTTCTGCTACCGTCTCTACTCACGATACTGGACAAATGGAACTTCACGCAGATATCGGGTTACGAAACCCGAGCAGCGGGAGAATATATGGAAATTTTAGAAATATTCCGTATACATAAAGACCTGGCTATGAAGTCGGCTTTAGAAGGACGACAGCGTTTGCAGTATCGATAAGTAATCGAGTCTCGGGGAACATTCCAATCCCTGTGTTTGCACAACAGCCAAGCATACACCGTGTTCACAGAATTTAAATTCATTATTCACTGTTGATGCTTTCAGAAAAGCTCCGAACACATACATGAAAACATTGTGGTGAAATTTTTCCGAGGCAATAGTGCTTGTTGAAAACTGGCATCTACATACACATTTTCCCTGATGGAATGAAGAAAACTTCGGAATCACAGCGCCAGTCTTTGATCGTAAAGAATGAGTTTATGCAATTCTAGGGCAAACTTTGAAGAGCACTGGCTGTACGGTAATGCGTTCAATGACAAAGATAAAGTTCATGAGCCAAAATTCGGCAAGTGGCGAGAGATAATTTCAAAGTTATTCAATTCGAATAAATGGTTTCACGTTCTGAAGTTTGCTCGTTTTCTGTTATATAAACTTGGTTGCGCCTCAGACTTGAAGTGAATATGAGTTCTAGAGGAAGGGAGTTATTCTATCGGCAAACTCCCCTCATTTCTTAGAGACGGTCACTTATGATTCGTTCTGCAAATACACTGCGATATACGATAGATGAGGCGCTGAATTCTCCTCAAATGGATCGTGCTAAAATTTCGTCTGATCGCAACAATGAGCGTTGTTCTCATGGCAGCTTGTACCGAATGGGAACGGAAATTTCAGAAATTACTCGCTCATAAAACTCCTACGCGTACCCCGCTGTTCTCGGACTCATCATTTTTACTTTGTACTTTCCTCACACGGGTTGACACGCATGATGTCACCCTTCCTGAACACATCGGCCACACACAGCACATCTGCTTCTTATTGACATTTTCTACAGTAATAAATCATGCACTAGTCTTCGCTTCATTCATATGAACTTCTTTGCGGCAGAAGAATGTCTCAGAGATTTTTGTTAATCTAATGAGCTCTGTACAAGCACAGCAATCTTTCAAAAGATTTGAAAAAGCTAATTAATTTAAGTTTGCTGAAGGTTCGTTTGCTCGCAATAGGATTGGATGTATTTGGATGTATTTGAATGTATTTGAAGGTATTTCAATGAATTTCAGAGTATTTAAAAGGTTTTGACTCGTGTGAACGCAGACTTATTTTCAAGCTCTCTAGTCTACTTTTAGTTTTTCAAGATTACTCATTAGAAATGAAACACGATGCAAATATCAAGTTCCAATACATTTAAAAAAAATACGAATGGTGTTGAAAGCTCCGAATGAAACGCAGTTACTCTTTATTGAATAATGCATGTTCTTATTCTTTGAACAAGAAATTCTAAGCCACTAAAAAATTCTTAATCTTTTATACCCACTTTTATAATAATAACCGTCGTGTATTTATTATTTATACATATATATATATATATTTAAAAACACGAATGTATAGAGAACATAGAGAACATTACTGCGAGCGGCGCTGATATGCAGCAGTGTCGTAGATAGGATACTGAATATCGTATCGTGAATTAATGTAATCTGAGGGAAGCTAAATCTTTTATTTAATAGAAGACGACATGATAGTATTTTGTTGAACGTAGTTTGTTTATCAAAGAGTTGACTTCAAAGAACGCGATGAGGAGCAGTTTCACAGAAAAAATCCATTTTTTTTAAGAATAAACTGTTGTAAATCCAGTCATTTTTGTCAGGACACATGTACTAGATCCACTATACGAGTATACTAACACACGGTTGCTGCTTGCTTGCTTTCTTACTCGGCTGCTTGGCAGTCCTCTCTGTGACGCTCTTAAGGACTTAGATAGGAGAAAATTCCCCGGTCCGTATTCCTAAACTTAGCGGCGAGACCGTCAAATATGGCCGTCCGTATCAGTGATACTGAAAATAACATTATTTCATGTCAGAGTTACCTTAAATGAGAGGGCGTCTTAAGTATTTAACATCATTTGTCCAGCCATTTTTTGCGGGGTGCGTCTACTAGTTCTAGAATAAAGGCCACGACTGTCCCTCCTTCCATCATACTCCTCAAGAGAAATCTGAATATCAGTATCGAATGGTGGAAATTCATTCCCATTTCAAGCAACCTATTCCATTTGTTGAACTTTTCTTCAATTCTATTTAAATTATTCACAGCAAATAATAGACAATAACTGTTTGACGTACATGTAACACCGTTTCAATATTGTCCCGACTGAGCAATCAGAAATGAATTTTTTTATGCAAAAATCTCATGGAAAATGTACCTTTGTAGCTAACACATGTACTACCCAATAACTTTCTAAGGAGTGGCTTGGTATCGAACTCATGATGCAGGCACACGCCTAATACACGCGAGATGTGGCATTAAAACTACGACAGTAGTTTCAAAACTATATTTTTTGAAAACAGTGAAAAGTTGTCAAAACCCCCTTCAACATGCTCTGCTAGTCTTTCTATACATACTCGAACGTCGCTGCGTACGGTTTTCCCATCATGCAAAGTAGCGCTGCAGGTCTTCTAAGGTCACTCCTTTGACCAAGTCTACTGTTTTCGCATTGCCCACTTCTCCAGGCAGAAAATGTTTTCCTCTCAATGCCCATTTCCAGTTCGGGAACAAATGAAAAACGCATGAGAGAGAACAGATGAATGCGGCTGATGTCAGAGAACAGGGATCCTACTATCCGCTAAGAGCTGCTTTACAGGCAGTCCCTTGTGAGCCGGCGCATTGTCGTGATGAAACATCGATGAGTTATCGATGAGTTGTTGTTCCTCAGATCTGATCTTTTCTTCCTCACCCTTTTCCCACCTTAGTCAGGACCTCAATGCAGTACTTCTTGTTTACTGTTAGGTCCTGAGGTGCGCATACATCCAAAATGACGCACTTAATATCGAAAAAAAACAGAAGTAGGACTTTCGTTTTCAGTATGTGTTCATTCAAGCATTTTTACTGCTTCGCAAAGGGAGAATTTTCCCTCCAAGGCATGGAATGAGACTTTGCTTCAGGTTCGTACTAGAAAATCCACATTTTGTTGCCCGTGAAAGCTTTTCTACCAGCTCAGGTTCCGCTATGAATGATTCCATGTTCTTTTAAGAAATATTTTTCCTGTCTCTTTTTGCTCCCGTGTGAGATTTTTTATACCACTTTCGCACGAACTTTCATAGTTTGTCCATTCTCATTTAAAAAATTTTTAAAGTCGTTGATATTTTTCGTCAAGTCTTGAATCACCTGATTATTCAAACGCTCGTTATTTTTGTACAATTTAATTAATATTCTACACGTTTTCACTGGTTTTTGCTGTCACAGGTCGACCAGAACGCTCATCACTCCACATCTCCTCGCGATCTTCCAAGAAATTTGTGTGTTCACCGAGGAATTCCTTGTATTCTCAGTAAATCTCGAGTACAAGGGACAAACATTTCCTTCAATGACTGAAAACATTCAGTAGGAAACTTCTTAATAACTTCACGAGGAATTTGAAATTACTGCGCAGCTTGATTTTCAAACCTGACGTGATCGTCACCCTTACGAAAGAAAATCGTCTAACGCTAACAAGGAATGCTAAACAATTAAACAAAATAGAGAGACGCCATTTAGTTCCACCTAAACTGAAAGCCTGAAGGTCAAATACCACATATTCCATCCTCATTCCCTTTAACCTGTGACTGTTAAGACATGGGTATATACATATATAGTGCCGTTATTTTTCACAACTTGTATTGCGCAGAATCTCTGTTCACTATGAAATGGAATGCATTGTTGAACGGCCTTTTTGGCGAACATTCGATTATGAAAATGAAATAACACCCCCATCACTTCTGTTGAAAAAATCGAAGAGCTACACACCTTTCATCGGAACTCGAGTCGTGTCGCAGAAATATTTCTCAAAGAATTTTTAAGAGGCATTTATTTAATTTCATTTCGTACCGTAAAATTTGTTACACCGAACGCTAATATTTATTGTTCAAACATATTTAGGCAAACCTGGAAAATTTAATTTTTAAAACTCCAGGCCCGGCTGCAGAAAGTGGGAGTATATATAGAAATGCCGTTGAGCACGGGCTCCCATTTTTCAGCATTGAAGGGAAAAACTACCAAGATTAAAAATGTTAATCGCGTGTGTGTATTTGTGAAAGAAGTGCAATCGTTGTCGTGGTACCAGAGCATTGTGTTTTTAAAATGTGAATCGATAAGTTGATGTTTATTGGATGGGAAGTTCTATTTTGTATTGGGTCATCACCAATCGATCATAAAATAAATATACATGTACTTTCATGCTCATACAAGAATTTCTAAGTTGTCTTGTGAACATCTATCGTGTGCGATATACAGTATTTACGAGACGACAAGATGCTGTAGGCTAGGTATTGAGGGCTGAGAGAGTTTATGCATCTACGTTAATATTTTGCAGATAGAAGAAACGTGTAAACGTCATTCTTGCCGTCGTATCTTGCATCCAAATTACAGCAAATGCGTACAGCTTTAGAAGGCGGATGCACCCAAAGCGCGTCGAATAACACCAATTTACGGCTCCGGACAATTCCCGTCTCACTCGCCGCCTTTTTTCTGCTGACATCGCCTCCGGCTGTGGACACGCAGACCACTCCGAGTTCCTTTCTTATGCAAACCATTGAAGGGACTCTGGTTTTTGCTAGCTATGATGACAAGAGTCAGGTTTCAAGTAACTCTTTTTATTCGACCTTCGGCTGTGTTCAACACATTCTAAAAATAATCCTCAAAAATACGCTCAATTCAATTTTCCTTAAATTTCCCCACATAGATGTAGAATATTTGATGAACATTGTGCAGCTTTCTAAATTTTTGTAACTTCAGCAGTTTTTGAGTTATAATTATTTGAAATTGGGTTAATTTTTTATAGACACCCTGTATAGAGGCTCAAACAGGATACGAATGGTCCAGTAATCCCTCTGGAATAATAGCCCAGTGTTGCTTGCTTGGTCCGTTCGTCCGTCCCTTTGTTACGCACATAAGGATTTAGATAGGAGAAATTTTCCGAGTCCGTATTCCTAACTAATCAGCGAGACTGTCAGAGAAGGCAGTCCGTATCAGCGATACTGCAAATACATTTCAAATTTACCGCAAATAAGAGAGCACCTTAAAAAATTAACAACATTTGTCCCGCCATTTTTTAGCGGGGTGCCACTAATAGTGTACTATACAGTACAGTATGTCCCACAAAAACCCGAATCCGACCCGAGTATTTGTTTCTCCGTATCAGTAATACCATCATAAGAATACCAGAAGCATTTAATTTCTATCAAAGGTATTCTTATGATGATATTGCTGATAAGGAGCAAAAAATACTCGGTACGGGTTTTTGTGGGACATACTGTATATTGAAGAGTACGATGTACTATTATCTAACATAATAATGTCTATTGTGTATTTATTTATATATGTATAGATATAGGGAATTTAAATTTCAAAGCTTCTTCTGAAATATTTATTTAAAGTTTGCCAAGCTTTCGAACAACGTCGCGTCGTTCATCATTCAGGGCGATCGAGTTTCCAAAAACAGATTTCAACCAGGACCTATGACCTCAAACCTCGTATCACACATACAGACGCTCATTTTAATTTCGAAATTTTCTTATACATCGTAGGTTAAATTTCAACTGCTGTCTTGTCGTTGCAATTCGTAGCGAGAGGTCGAAGATCTTGATCGACCTAACAATGGAACCTGAGAGTCTTTCAACTATTCGCTCTTATATACTGTAGATATATATATGTTTGGTGTCCGCTTATGAAGGAATAACATTCGATTATGAAAATGTCAGAGAAAATTTGTCCTGCTGGCACAAAGTTCAAGGAACTTCGCAATGATCTGAAGTTACCTCACCTCTCCTGTGAAACTTTTTCTGGTGAAGGCATAACTAGTTTTGACTATCATAAATTCATCACCCAATTCAATAATACAATCGGCAATAGAGATTCCTTGACCGATTCAGTTAAATTAACCTATTTAAAGAGCTATTTGAGGGAGTACGCCCTTAAAATCGTTCAGCATTTGCAGGTAGTAGAGGCTAACTTT
>VOMN01058459.1:0-23573 GCA_014899125.1 Orchestia grillus | reverse complement strand
GCTGTCGGTGCTGTGCTGTCGGTGCTGTGCTGTGGGTGTTGTGCTGTCGATGCTGTGCTGTGCTGTCGGTGCTGTCGGTGAGTCGCGTGATGCGTGCGGGGACATTGTTCGTGAGGGACAGACAAGAGTACCAAACATACTGTACTACCCTCGTAGCTAAGAAACATAGTTATTTTCTTTTTTATGGGGTACCTCATTTTGCCGCTCGCATTTAAGCTTATAATCATGATTGTTCTTCATGGGGTACTTCGTTTAGCCTCTCTCATTGAAGCTTTAATAAATATTGTTTTTAAACACTAGCTGTGTGTATCCTAATTCTTAAAAACATGCGCAAAACACTGTACAAGAAACGAACAAAAATAGAAGTACAAGCTTATGATATGAGGAAAACATCGTCTCAAAGAAGTTTTATGCGAATCATCCGTCCAGGTGGATGGTTCTTCTCTCGGGCATTCCGTTTGTTATTTTCCATCAGCTTGAAACCATCTGATAAAGGACACAGTTCTTATACATGAGTTTCTTTTTATATTTCCGATTTGCGCTTCCGGTGGCTGTAACTCGCTCTCACCTGCTGTTGGAACTCTGCCAAATTGTTAAAAGAACGACCTCTCACTTGAACCTTTAATCGGATCCGCGCCTCTACTGCATACCACACTTACAGGACGCATCATACACCGCACGTTTCACGCACTTGCTTGACGTATCATACAGTCATGCAGTTGCGTTACGCACGCAACCTTCTCATGTTAAGACCCGGGACACGATGCTTAAATTTACCAGCGTGAAAAATTCTAGGCTGCAAAGTACGACACTTGAACATTGCAGCAACCTAACTTTCGTGAGGCCGAACCCTCGGGACGCATGCGTGCATATTTCGGAGGAGCGTTTCTAATGCTATTCGTACAGGAAACTCACCGCTTTCCCCCACAGTAAAAGCACTGTGCACGCGCAGGCAAAACCATAGAAATTCTAGAATTAGAAAACGATCGGAAGTAAGCGACCTTTGCTTCGTCGTGAGAAAGTTATGGAGTTGGGGCTCGTGTTGCAAGGCTAACAATGGAAACCCCGCGCGCTGGAGTTAGATAAGTGTGTCACTGGATGCCAAAAAGCCGAATTCCTCCTTGCGCGTTGCCCCCGGAAGTTTTAGCCCTCGTCTTAAAGATCGGCATGAATGCGTTGGTGAGTGTGTTCATACGAACACACTTCACCGTTAGCGATCATTTATTGCTGTAGGTATCCTATTTTATTCTAAAACTGAAACACGTTTTTCAAATCTGTTATGATATTGTTTTGTGAATTGGGGCTGGATTAACTTGTCAACATTAATAAGTCAGAAAATAGAGATAGGGTAAAATTAAGTTAGTTTTTAATATTACATGCCTTACTAGATAGCTTTCATTTCGGTTCACTCTGATAATAATTGACGTTTCATAGGAGAGGCACACTTCATTTCTTTCGGTCAAGATAAGCGTGCGATCAGGCATGCGACAATTGAACTTATAATTGTATACTTCTCGATTTATCGTCTATTGAATACATTTTATTTGCTCGTCTTTAGTTACGCTGGATTGACAAACAGATCAATAGTTGGTCAGTGGTTTGTATTTTCTCAATGCGTAAACATTTGAAAACTGAGCTTGTCAGCAGCGTTAGAATGAATTATACAGCGTTCACACAATTTACTTTTTTCGTAATACCAAGTCATTGTGCAAGGAAACATACCGACGTAGTGTGACTATCAGGAAATGATGTAAAAAAAATCAAAATGCACCATGCTAGTATTCACTAACCCATAAGATATTAATGTTATTCTACGAGTATAGTTGGGCGTCTTAGATCAATCCGAAGTCGCCTCAACGTTCGGTTTCTGTTACTGCATGTGCCAGCGAGGTGACCTGCTACAGCAGTGTCAGTGTCTTCCAGTGCTCCGTTTTTTGTTATTTCGCCATTTTGATTTGTTTTCTGGTGAGCAACGGAAAGCGGTGCCGGTTGCGAATCTTGGACGCCTCGTCCGCCAGGTGAAGCTGATCGCCTGAGAACTTCCGTGACGGAGATCCGTTATGGCCGCGGTCACTTCACTCAAGCCGACGAGCAACTGAAAAGTTCTGCTGAGATCCGACTTTTACGCGAGGTTTAAAGGAAGTTTGCGTTTCTCTGCGTGCATGAGTGATTTGATCTACTACCGAGGGGAAAAACTTTTTAAATAGTGTTGTTTAGAAATTATAATTTTAGAAAGGCTGGACAAATATACAAACGTACACAATAAATTGGTGAGGAATTGCATTACTGTGCCTGGATATCGTACAAAAATGAAAGTATCTTTCCTTTCATATATGATCAATGTGATGCCGCGCTATTTAAAGTTTCGATGACGATCTAGTTGTGTTGGGAAGTCAACAAATCCTTCGATAGAAACCAACTGTATCAAACGACGAATTGGAAATACATAAATTTGTATGCGACGTTACGCTTTGAAATGATAGTCTATACGTAAGTGAAATCTTACCCTATCACTTGTTTTGCTTGCTAGATTGAATTCGTTGTAATGCATTGTTGGCCCCGCTTTTTTGCGGGTTATAAATTGGTTTCACAAACAAGTCACAGCACAACTTTATGTTTATTCATTTTTATTGAATTCATCAGCTACTGTAACGATTTGGTTTTCGCTTGAGCTTTCTCTGCGGAACTGATGTTTTCAGTTCTCATGCGCATGTGATGGTCTTGATTTACACGAAGTGCTCAGTGACAGCCCTGCATGATTCGTGCGCTGCCGAGTTTCGTGTCGCTGAATACACTTCAGAGCACCGCGTGCTTGTCTAGTGGTGCATACTCGGGAGAATTTAGGGCGGGGTGTTTTTGGGGCGTGTAACATTTTTTTTCTCATTGCGCAGATCGTTCAGTACTGAATTCTAATCCGGAGATTAATTTTAATTTATTTAGCACGGTACTCGTTCTACCCTGTTAGTTTTTTACATGTTTTAAGTGTATCTTTGTTATTTTCGGAATTCATTTTAGTATCAATAGTAAACTTCTTGAGGATAAATCCGTGCATGAAACTTGTGTGAACTCCCCAAGAACAACCGAAATAGAGACACGGCTTGTTTTAGTTTTCTAACACATCACCCTGTCAGGAGTGGGGGTGCCTAGGATGCAGCATAGGATAGGCCATAGAGAATAGGGCTAGGTTAGTTAGGTTTGTTGATCCCATACTATGAGGACTGGCGTCCCCAGGAGATAATGTTAGGTTACCTCAGCTCTAAGTTTCGGGAGTTCTATCTTTTCTGCCCACGTTCCTGCTTCTTTGCATTTTCATACCTTCTTCGTTGATGCTTCTCATCTTTTTTCCTCTTCTTTCTCAACTTTATTTTCAAGTGCACGGGATCTTGTGCGGGAACAAACTTGTGCATAGATTCCATGATTTTTAAGTCTTTCCTAAATAGCCCTTTCTTTTCGTTCCCTGGGGATCTCATTCCACGTTGCTAAGGAGTTTCAAACAAACTAATAATTATAGTCTAATCTTTCTGACCCCTCACAGGCATAGGATAGGTAATAGGTTTAGGTTTGCCTATCGTACGCTATGGAGATCAAGTCCGACCTGGGTGGAGGCACTGTTAGGTCACGGGATTTGTAAATAGGCATTCGGGACTTTTCTTTTGCGTCCACTTTACTTCTATCCAATGTTCACACCTTCTTCGCTCTCTTTTTCATATTCTCTTTCTCATCATTAACTTTGTTTTCATGCCCAGCGTGTTCTGTAAGGGAACACAGGATGTGAATAGATTCACCGTTCTCTACCTTCCACACTGAATAATCCCATCTCCGTTGGTACGACCTGGTCTGAGCCACTGAAGCGCTGCAATCTATTCAACTACTACTAATACTTCTACTTAAGTTACACAAATGTAACGCAATGTATAGCGCGTATTCTTCCAAATGCACCTCGATCACGGAAATTCAAAGATGCAAATACTGGCTATGTATTCGTGTATTATTCGATGACTCTGGTACTTAGGGCAATGAACAAAATTGTTTTGCAACTCGAGCTCTGAACTTGAGGAACTTGACTGTATTCTATCGTGCAGTGCTTTGAACTTGACAGTTAACGCTCGGCGTGTTAACGTTACGCTGAGTGCAATCTTTCGCGTAAGGCATTGTATTACCTGTGCGTGAAGATTTAACTGCTGATATTTGGTGAGAAGTTCTCATAGCTCGGCGACCGAAGGTGCTTGGTTGGGAAGCGACATGCGCTCTTCTCGAGTAACAGAACTCTTCAGATCATAATATTGTACTTGAAAATTGTAGCTCCTGCAAACGAGCAACATACACACAGGTACACCTGGACTGTGTATCAGGTACCCTTGTCACGTATGCTTGGAGACTTCATTAGGTTTACCTGTCAGGTATACCTCACGTATTTTATAAGGTTTACCTGTCAGGCGTGCATAGAGTCTTTATCAGGTATATCTGAGATGTTTATTAGGTATACGTGTCAGGTATGCTCGGAGTGTTTTCTCAGAAACCTCAAGCACGTGGTATCGACTGGCACGTAATTGCAGTACAACGCGGGAAGGAATCAAGGGGGCGCAAAAATGCAGCTCTCAAAGCGTTGTTTGTAACTTGGAAAAATATTTCTCAAGGGAATTAGTACTTCCGAATAAAAATAGAACAATGCATTGGAGTTCATTTTCCTAATTTCATTAGGGAATCGAAGTTATATCTTACGAATCTAATATTGCACTTAACTTGCGTGTACATGTTACGGTATGCAATGATTGTATTGAGTGTGATAACATAAATGTGTACAAGTTTATGCATCGTTGCAAAGTTTTGTAGTGTGTTTCGACTACAGGTCTTGTTGTGCGTAGAGAAACTCGTATTGATATTTCATGCGTAAAGACAACATCACGGCGGTAATTATTTGTCTGGGAGAATGAAACAAGTGTATTATGTCTTGCTCAAGATACATTTGACGTTTGCTCAAGGTAAATTTGATGTGACTTTGTGAGGTATCATCTTTAGGCAGAAGACTCGGCACGTTAACATTAGGCATGGGACCACATTAACATTAGGCATGGGACCACATTAACGTGAGGCATGGGACCACATTAACGTGAGGCATGGGACCACATTAACGTGAGGCATGGGATCACATTTACTCGTAACCTGTCCATGTCAGAGTTGAGACCTGGTGTTAGAGAGGAGACCGCAGTCCATCCTAACCTGTCGATGTCAGAGTTGAGACCACGCATCCTTGAGACGTACGGTGGCTGGCCGCGGGAGGCGGAGGGGCTGGAGGAAGCGCGGACAGCTCGAGAGAGGAAGTGCGGTCCCGACACGCACACCTGCCTGCGGTGACGCCCAGTGTACCTCGCGGCGTGCCGAAATGCAATCACCGGATTTACATGTTGATGTAATATGTATAAACTGTTTGAATATTATGTTCTGCGCTAGGGATATCGTTCTTACAAAGCAAATTCGTCATACAGGTGATTGAGAGAAGATGTTTTAAAATGAATTTATTTGATTATTTAAAATTTAAAACCTCGTTATCGACAAATATCTGGAAGGAAATATAATAATCATAAAGATTTATTCGAAACTAAAAATTGAGAATTTGGGCTAAATTATCTGATTTGGCTTTTTCCATTTTGCGTGTGTTGTATTATTTGAAACCATACTATCCGTGTTGTACAACCACTGCTTTTATTTTCAAACGAGGTAAATTGTAGTTAAAAAATGCAAAATTCTATAATTATTATAGCATAATAGTTCTAGAATATAATAATTAAATAGTAGAATATAATGGTTATAGAATATAATAATTGTAGAACATAATATAGCTAGTAGACCCGCCCCACTAAAAATGCCAGGACAAATGATGTTAATTTCTTAAGATGCCCTCTTATTTACGGCAACTCTTACATGTAATATTGATATTTGGAGTATCACTGGTACGGTCTGCTTTCTCTGAAAGTCTCGCTGATTAGCTAGAAATACGGACTAGGGAATTTTCTCCTATCTAAATCCTTAAAAGCGTAGCAAAGAGACGGGCGAATGGATCAAGCTAGCAACGCTGGGCTATTATTATATAGTGGAATAATTTCACAGAAAACACGGACTTGCGTTAAATGGCTTAACGATATCGTGCCTGAAGAAATATTCGTTCTTTCGAAATTTAAGTCTAAATAATTCGAGGTTTCGTTTGGTTATGCAAGTCAATATTGCTCTTGTACACGCATGACTGCCTTTCCTCGTTTTACTCCTATCAAGTTTTGAAAAACGAAAACATGTTTCCGGTCAAATATAAAAAAATACAGGAATGTAATAATCAAAAGCCATACGTGGTCATTTTATGTTATAGTTTCAAAAGGGAACATCCATTCATGAACGTGTTACACCTCCGCTGGATGAATCTTATAGGAATAAAATATGTACAGGGTGGTGACTAATAAGTAATTATATCAGAAGAAATTTGAAATTTAAATTTCCTAAGGGGGCAAATATGTACCTACCGCCCCGAGAGATGCAGTAAAAGTGATTATCAATCCGTGAATTTCTGAGGGCACGTGAGGGTAGAGCTCTTGTGCAAGTGCCGCATGGTTTGGGCGTGAATTTATGGACAAATGTGCTGCTGGTGTACAGCCTCTTCTGCGTAAGAGACTTGGGACGAACTCAGAGCTCCTTAGGAGTAAACGTTGGCTCGAAGCTAAAGACGCCCTCGGCTGGAAGCTGTCAACTCGAGTTCACATTTGTTCATCAGGGCGCCTTGATCACCGAAGAGCATACGGCAGTTGCAAGTCAGTCGGTAAATTCTGGTGGCCCTTGAAACTATCGGGAATCCGTGAAACAGGGTGCAAATGCGTGAAAAACCGTTTTTCGTTTCCGGTCAATTTTTGTGCTTTGCAACTTTAGCGAATTACGATGTATTACTGTAGTTACATGAACCTAAAATGAACCTAATGGTGTCTTCCCATCTGTACAGTTTTCCTTGCGCTTCGGACCGACCGGCATACCCTGCCATCCATCTTATAGACGAGTGTCTTCGATATGTTGACTCTCTAATCTACACTTCGTTTCTTTGATATACCCGCTGTCGAAAATGAATACATTCGATCGTTTTGCACGAACGGTAGGTAAAAATTTTCTGTGCGTAAAATGCTTGATTTGTAAATATCAGTTCACTCGTGTACTATCAAACCGCATTGTTTGTTTGAATCTTGAGCTGCAGTATGAGTATTTGTTGCATCTTATTTCTTGATAATGCCACGTCACGCGTACGACGAAGGTCGCCCAATGCAGTCATTTTTGACTGCGAGTTTTGCATGTTCCGTATTGTGTCACCTCACCGCCAGCCTGGGGTTCGTTTTGAAAGTTCAGAAGTATAACTAATGTGTTGTGATGTGCCAGTGCCTGGGTCACTGTCCACTCAAAATCATCTGCTTCTGTCCATAAGTGGCTGATATCGCCACCCATAGCGAGTACTGCATCAAGCCAACGTGATATGGCAGGTGTAACGACGATTAGTGGGGGCTAGAGCGAAAAACGTATTCGTGTGTCCTAAAAACGAGTGATAGAAAATTCAGTAGCTTCAATTGGATCTCAGAATTATGTTTGCTGGGTTTTCATAAGCGTTAAATGTTTGAATATTATCTGTCGACAAATTTTACTGACAGTAAAATCTTTTTGTTTGTTTATATCGGCTGTGAAATTTTTAAATGCACAGCCCAGCAATCTAGTCCTCCTTTAATAACTTGATGCCAGGTCAGAAAATGAAGTTAATTGGTTTTGAAGCCATGTCAGCAGCCAGCTGCACATTCGTTTATATGAGCTTAAGGCTATAAGTACCTTTTAAATTCTCGCCTGCAGGCGAGATAAAATTTTATAACAGGAGCCTGCAGCTTATTGCCGAGGGTTTGTCTGTTTTGCTGTGAAGTTACGAAGGGAATTTCTTAGAGTTGGGACACTTGCTTTCAAATTGGGCGTTTTTGTCTCCCGCTATGAGAAGTTTTTATTGAAAATGTGTGGCTTCAAGTACCTAGCTCCTAAGGATATAAATTGCCGCCGTTGATCGTTATTTCAGTTTTACCTTCCGTTTCTCTTACGACGCTGGGAACATCGTCATTCAAAGACAGACGGAAATTTTCTCATGTTCGTCATTTTTATTAATCTTCAATTCAAGAACAGAGTGTCTATTGTTGTATGAATATTTGGCGAGCAGGAATGAGGGGCATCTGATGGAGCAATAAGTGAAATAAAGTGTTGGGAGAAGATGTGTTAGCGGAAGGCCCCCCATTATACAAAGAACGGGAATAGAGCGTCAGCTAACCAAACTGTGTACAAATTGTACAATTATCTGTCGAAGATAGACTACCTGTTGGCTAGTGAATTTAGGTCTATTGCCTGTTGGGTTCATCAGAGCTCACACTGCGGCTTCTCTTTAGAGGAGTTTAGTAAACAGAAGGGAAGTAAATGTTTCCGGAATGCGGACAGGTATGACTGGGTGTCCTGTATGCGTTGCCATCGTACATCCATCCCATACTTTTGGGGACTTGAGGCAGCTACAGCAGTTCTTATGAATGACCCGGGCCGGTCGTGGCTGCTTTAAAGGTGCTGGGGAGAATGCTATAGTTCAAAATTCAATAATAGGTGTATCTGTTTTAGTTCGAAATACATCATGGCGAAGCAAGTTTGTGCAGAATATATCAAAGTGGCGCAAGTCTTGACTTTCTACAATTCCCCAGCGTAATTTTCGGCTGAACCAGCTTTACATTTCGTTTGGTCCCCTCTTGATTATTTATATAAGGCGCTTAAGTTTTCTTCGTGCATGCGCTGACTTCGAGATCAATTAGCTTCCTTCAGTCAAAATCTCATCAACTTTGAGTTAGTGTCGGCTCGACTAACTCAACCTGAAACGTTAATTACGATCTTTCCTGGCTGCAGACTTCACATCATATTTCAAATAATGCGGGGCTTTGGGTGGCCTACGTTGAGTGAGAGATGTCAAACATTTAAGCTTTGGCGCACACCCTAGGCGCCCGAAGTTGAGCGAGATCACACCTGTTTCATGAAAGAGCGCTTACCTCATGAAAGGTGCGTATACTTCATGAAACGTGCGTTTACTTAATGAAAGGTGCGTTTACATAATGAAGGGTGCGTTTACATAATGAAAGGTGCGTTCACATAATGAAGGGTGCGTTTACTTTATGAAAAGTACGTTTACGTCGTGAGCAGTGCTTTTACGTCGTGAAAAGTGCGTTTACGTCATGAACAGTGCACAACACTACGTTGTGTGGTCGCACGGGTGATCTTTGTGCTCGTGTTTACATTTTGCCTCGAGAATTTACACGTGTCTTTTCAATCTCGTTCAAGAAACTTTGGTGGCTTAAGCGCAATATGATACGAATTAATTTCCCTGAATTAATTAGGAGGTTGCTTACCTTTCGCATTGTTTTCGACGATTCATTCGATACTTCGATACTGGGCTGTAAACCAGCCTAATTGAGGATGAGTTACGAGGTATCATTATTACTTCAGTGGATGACGTTACCCTTTTCCTCTCTGCTCTCGTGCAGTGACGGGCCGTTGCCCAAACTTTCTTTAATCGTACGGGCTTCATCTCTACTTAGTGACGGTATTTGGTGAAATCGATTTTTAAATTGCCAGTATGCTTTTCGTTATTAATAGCCGTTGCCTATTTAATTAATGTTATTGTGTTTATGAAACCGTTGTTGAAGTAAAATTTATGTTCGTGAAAATGAATTTCAATCATTTGTTCATCCCATCGAGCTTTTTTATCATCACACGAGATTGTACGGTAGGCAATTTCCACTGCAGCAGAGCGGCCCCTGGCTGAAGACTAGCATTTTACTGTACGCCACGTATTTCATTCAGCGAACTGGACCCATTTGTTTCCTTATGCGCAGTAGAATTTAAACTGAACTCATTGATCTAACCGTTTTGTAGGGGTGATTTTTTTTTGACTGAGAGGGCTATGTTTCTGACACCACTGCCGTGGTTGTGATCGTCTTTTCTGTATTGCACGTCGAGTTTAGGGAACGTCTCCTACGAAAGAAGTCTGCGAAAATATCGCTTCTAATGAATATTCTCGACTTGACAGTGAAAACGTGTACATCATTTGGCTATTAGGGAAATGCCATAGCATTTTACATGAAAATTTTCCTTAGAAGTATATACTACTTGTACTCGACGATTAAGTTCCAAGTCGAGCTAGAGACACTTCTGAGTATACATATATCCTGAAAGAAATTTCAATTTACAGTTACATGGAATATGCATTCCGATTAAGTCGTCAAAACTACTGAATTCTCACTTTCAGGTAGTAGATTAAATACAGTTGCTGAGCTTCCTGGTGTGGATGCATCATTTAGTTTTCAAAAACTCTTCATCCACAAAACGGTCCAGTTTGTAGCTCTGCCTCTTGGAGAGGATGAGTATCATTTGAGCGTTCAAGGCAGATTTAAGCACGAAGCAGCCCTGAAAACAACTTCATAAAGTACTGTTAAATGTAGCTTGTAGCATCGCCGACTGCAGGACCGTCACGAGAGCTCGAGTGAGCGTTCAGGACCGCAGGAATGGAACCATGACGGCAGGGCTTGGCTGGCCCAGATGCTGCGGCGCGCGGCGTTCAGATCACGCGAGAGAGACGGCCAACTCGACGCTGCTCATCTCTCTCTCCCTTTGCTATCGTTACGTCAGCCCACGAGTGATCGCTACCGCTCGCGGTGTACCTGCATAGGAGGTTTGTGTTTTCAAAAACGGTTTCAGCAGCGGCATTGATTGAATTCTTGAGAACCTTCCTCAGGCCATGTCACAGGACAAAATAACATGCGTAAGCAGTGAGTCAGGTCCACGTGCAAACGAGGTAGAAGGACGCTCAGTTGCTTGACGTTTTCATACCAGGAGACGAGGGATGTCGGCATCACGGAAGTGAGACGACACCGAAATGTCGCCGTGCGGCCACGGAAAGGAAGACAAGAAATGGCTGTAATCGTGGAGTCTTAATTACATTCAGTTACTCTCTGTTCTATATCATTATGACTATGTTACATTTAAAATTCAATCTAACGGGTGGGATTATCAATTATTTAATATTATAGGTATATTTAATCCATTGTATTCAAAGATTGTTTGGAGAGTGGTCATGAGAAATGCTGAAATCCGTGCTGTACGAATTGCGATTCATCAGAATTTTGTGTAAAATTGTTTTTTAGTTTTGATGAAGCTACTGATGCTATAACATTCTAGCATTACATACATGTACACTCATCGGCCTAAGTATGAAATTTTATGAGGCTTTTGAATATTCGATAACCTTTTGTTCTTTGTAATAAATATGTTCACTCACGAGTTTTGTGCATGTTGTCTATTTTGTACGATTATGTAGTGACTCCTCCTGCGTTCTCATTCGGCGGGTTTGATGGGTGAATAGTCCTTTAAATAAATATTGAATATTTCCTGCACATCATAAAGTGTTGGCCTCCAAAGATGGTGGTTTAATGATGTCATTTGGGTAATCAACTTGGGTAATCAATATCTTCTGAATAATTCCACAAGTGGTTTCATAGGCTTTTGTTTCACGACTGTGACTTTTATTTTTGATGCGAAATGTATAAATTTTTATTTCTATGCCTATTTTTCCTCAGAAACGCTATCCCACTTCTGTAAAAAGACATGACATTTATGAATGCCTGAACTGTTTAGGAATGTTTGCTATTCATCTCACTGAAGCGCTGAAATTCAGGTTTCATGGAGTCCAGCAAGGGATCTCGGTGGATAGCAACGCAAAATGGCCATGCAAGGTGTAAACGCAATGACATATTTAATAAATAGTTACTTTAAATTATAATCCAAAT
The DNA here is from genome assembly GCA_014899125.1 of Orchestia grillus. Classification (NCBI taxonomy): domain Eukaryota; kingdom Metazoa; phylum Arthropoda; class Malacostraca; order Amphipoda; family Talitridae; genus Orchestia; species Orchestia grillus. The sequence continues at coordinate 11,700 of VOMN01058459.1, read as the reverse complement.
TATAATGGAGGATTATAATCGAGGATCTGTATAACGGCTCTTGAGTAATCCATATTCGTATTTCAATTTTATTTTCAAGAAATTCGTTCAGCCATGTTTCTTCTCTGTTCACTTGTCTATTTTGTGAACTTAGTAACATTTTTTCCAGTATTATATCTTAAAGAACGCCATCCACCTCATCTCTACCCTAACGATCTCTCTCCTCGAGTGCTATTTTCTTAATTAATCTCCATTACTCCCAGGAAATGGTGCCGATGGACAACAAAGCTTGTTGCAACTTGTCTGCTTTCTTCCTGCTGTTTCGTGCCTGAGAAGCTGGCCCGCTTCTTTGTGATGGTGTCCATCAATCATTTTGTTCTAATAGCTACGAATATACCTGTTTAGTAAAATTTACCTCGTCGTGCTTAGTTTGAGATGGATGCATTTTGGCAACCTTTCCTATGTTATGCGTGAATGCTTCAGTTCAACACTGTAGAAGGATAAAAGTTGTCGCCTGATAGAAAATTGTCGAAAGACACTTTGTCAGAATTTTTGGTTGCGTGAATGTATTATCGTGTTTGAAGCCGTCGTACGTACTGCATGTGTTTTGTTTCTTTCGGCTGTTCCATTCTGAAAGTGTATGTATTTCATGCTGATGATTTTTATTAGTTGAGAAGGATTTTTCAGACGTTTTCAAGAAACTCGAATCTACGGTTTAACATCGTAAAATTGGAATACACAAAAGAAATCCTGAAATCTAAGCATGTTAGTAAGCACTCGCGAGGTATCAACAGTTTATTGTAAGTGTTCCTGACCCAACCCCAAATTTGTACGACGGGTGCTTTAGTTGTAGTGGGTTTTGTGCCCCTGTAAAAGTATTCAGGTTTGGTTTCGGAGGCATCGGACGATTTCTGGCGGTGTCGCAACTGTTGGTGGCACCGCACACCATTAGCTGAGGGCTGAGCGGCACGCAACGTCACCTTTCAATTGCCTACCGAGATTATCTTCCAGTAGCCCATTACCTTCCTAATGGAAGAGTGATCTAGTTACCCACGTTGATGACCTTTACCGGGAAACCATGGAGTGCTCTACCTGACGACGCCATCACAATTAGTTGTTAATAGGAATCGATTTCATTTAGAACGATCGCTGTTCGTTGCGAGTGTTCCTGAGCTCACTGATATTGTATCATTGCTGTTCGTTGCGAGTGTTCCTGAGCTCACTGATATTATATCGTCGCTGTTCGTTGCGAGTGTTCCTGAGCTCACTGATATTATATCATTTTATGAAAAGTAGAAACTTTAATTGTATGAGTTGGCTTGCATGAGTGTTGACCCTAGTAGTAAACTGCATAAATTTATGGATTTTGTGGTTATTGAACGGAGTTATGAAAGTTATGGAAAGTTAATTTAGTTTGCTACGATCACATTTGTTAGATTTTTATGAATGTGCATATTTAATTGGCGGCTGAAAAATTGCGTACACATGAGAAACTCTACAAATAAAGGCTCTGTTTCAAAGACGAGTATCAGAAAACATGCGAACGAAAATCATTATTTCAGAAAGAAACGCCTTAAAATGGATCGTATTCTGAGCAAAATTACGACGGCCAACGGCAATTATCATCAGTTTTTGTTATCCATATATGTATATTTTTAGATGCAGCTTGAAATTCGACATGTTCTTTACCCGGCACCCGTCTTGCAGAAGTCATGCGAGCCAATTTCGTCCGCGCGCCTCATCTTGCAGCAATAAAACTTGCTCCTGCGCTGTCATTGCGCCTGCTGTAAGGAGCGTACTGAAAACATCAAAGTATGGACTGTCGTTTCTGTTTTTAGCTTCAAGCTAATTAGGCGAGTCATGAATGTGTGTTTGACGACCTTGATGACGGCAGCGAATGGTAGTTTTTATGAAATTGGAAGACGCCAATACGAAGGCTGCATATGATTTTTTTTCGACGTCATTTGCACTATTTTCTGGACAATTTCTTCAGAAGTCGTTCTGCAAGTGACGGCTGGGTTGTATGTTAAATAACTTGTTTCATTCATCTGTTAGTACCTGCAGCTCCTTCTGAATGCAATTGAAGGGAATGTAACTATATTTCGTGAAAATTAGTGTTTCGCGTTAAGCTTTGATGAAAGTTTTCTTCATTAGGATCAGTGATAATTTTCAATTCGGATGGTTTGGAATTATGAAAAGTCAAAATTTTTTTTATACATTAGGAGACATAATTATTTAAACAACAAATTATTCAACTATTACCAAAAAGAATTAGTGTGACAAAAAGCACTTGGGAAAATCTAGTGAAAGATTAGTTTTTTTCGAAACTTCAGATGTTTCCGTGCGGGCATTTGTCTCTTGCATTTTTTACCTCATTACTCATCCGAAATTGCAAGGCTTGCCTACCGCATGGCTCTTGAATTTATACAGTGTAACGACTATTATCAACTTTTTAAACATTGTTTGAAAGCTTTATAGTTTTTGTCATCCTTACAAGTTTTTAAACACTCCTCTATTCATTCCAATGGAATAATCTCGCCATTGATGTTGAGTATACCATATCAGAATCAATTCATAAATTCAGCGATTTTCAGATATCTTGATAATGATTGCTGGGACTATGTGGTTCACAAGGCAGGGGGAAAACTCTGCCCTTATTTGTGCTTTGGATCGTGACGTTCAGAAATTTCTGCGCGAAAATGCGCTTGGTTACCTGTAGTGCAGTTGAGGATTGGGCGTATTCTAATGTCAAGGCTACGTTGCTCACGTTCCAGTGGCCGACGATCATATCAGAGGGATCGTGCTGCATAAAATGGCTTGCTTGTTTTAAGGCCTCAGTACACGCTTCCGTAAAAAACCTACCAGCAGGTCTGGGTGGATTTAGGATCCCTTCTTGATTTGAGTAAACCTTCTCCTCTCGGCGACTGAAAAATGCTTAAGAAGCGTGCAATATTTTATCATTTCTTAAGGGCTGGGAATAGTTTATGTTAACGTACCTTAGATCCTCAAGGGTACGAGTAGAAGGAAGTTGTCCTTCGTCGTAGCATGGGTATTAAGAGCTTGTAGACGATAAGTTGGAATCCTGAAATCTACTTAAGGAGGTATAGTAATGCGTTGTCTTCGTCAATGCCCCTCGGAAATTATGCATCATCTAGAGACTCGAAGAGAAATCTTATCAACTTACGCTTATTGCATCAGTCTAGTGGACTTGTTATTAAATGCACTACTACTTTTTTCACGGAAAGAACGACATGTCTTGCGTTTCAGCCGGCCTATCGCACCACCATGCTTGCGTTTGGTAATTCTTATAACTTCTACGTCACATATTTTAAATTGGTTCTACACCCTTCGGGGGCGTAGGATAGGCCATAGGTAATAGGGCTAGGTTAGTTAGATTTGTCTATCTTATGTTATGGGGACTGGCATCTCCAGGAGGGCACTCTTAGGTTATCAGCTGTAGCTAGGCCTTCGGGACTCGTATCTTTCCTGCCTACTTTACTTCTTTCAATTTTAATACTTTCTCTGCTGAAGATTCTTAATCTTTTCTTCCTCTTTTTTCTCAACTTGCTGTTTCTACGCGCAGGTGATCCGCGTGTTACAATGAGCGATTCGAGGGCCATCTTGAATCAGTGGCCATGCCTGCCGATTTTCGATTTGCGACTGCATCGGGCATTGTTATTTTTTCCTGCTCATGTTCACGTACGGTAACGTGAATATCACATTATCGTATCGAATCGCACGGTAAATTATACTTTCTGCTGTCAAGTCCAGTAAGTTTTACCATGGTGGAAAGACACAGCATATCAACTCGGCCAACGTATCATGTGCTAAGCCTTGAAGGCTGCAAACGAAATTTCTGGAAAGAGATCGTTTTGTCATAGCTCCTATTCTGCTATAGTTAGCTAACCTGCTTAGAAGTTGGCTGTCATCGGAAAGTTTCACTGCTCATTATGAAATAGTTTGCAAACGAGTATAACAAATTTTACCTGCTTTTACGAACTGGAGTCGTGGCGTACTACCCTGCACTTTTGTGATTGATGTGTTTGTTGCATAATTTTTCAAAATTAATTCCCTCCATTTTTCTCTATTTTCTTTGTTCGCTGACATGCAGAAGTAGCCGAACGACTTGATTGGCGATGTTGCTTCCCCTGTTTGTGAATACTGGTACTGGATTTCCGCCGTGCTAATTAACTCCGTAACGTATTCCCCCAAGAAGGCCTGTGTTGCATTCACACGGTCGGTGTTACCGACAGTGACCGTGTGAATACAACATCCACCTCCTCGAGATATCTCGGGATAATACGTTAAAGGGTTAATGGTCTCTTCTGTCCTGACAATTATAACATCCTCACTAAGAAAGGCTCGACTTGTGCTTCTGGCTATGTTAAATGCTTAGTTCGTGATATAATTCAGAAAAACGAGCATTTTCTACGTCAGTATTACTATACGCGAAGGATTTATTTTGCGATGTAATGGACTTTCTGTATGTACTAATGAAACGCAATGCCTGTAGTTTACAGGTAATTTGCTTTCTTGCAATGATTACCTGACAATCAAGGAGGGGGTAAAGCTGGTGCAGTGTGTAGTTCATCTATCTGTTGAGTTTGCTTGCCTTGGTTTGTATGATTTTCTTAATGTCCCCCTAATTTCTGATCGTAAGAGGAACCACATCCTCTGGTGTCGTCTTGATGCGACCATCGCTCCGTAGACTGAGTGCCTGGGCTGCGTACCTCTCCCGCCCTGGGCCGCCTCAGGCTAAGTTTACGCCGCCCTGTCTGGAAATCTACAAAATAACTGATAGAAGTATTTGGGTGGTCAAAATATAGATGATTATAGATACTCCGGTGAAAAAGTTGAAGTGGTTCAGCCGTGTGCGCTCGTCTTCTTGTGTCTTTCTTCCCTGTCCATCGATGGTGAAATTTGCGCCCTGATTTTGTTGTTCTTTTGCAACTGAATTCCTAGATGCTGGTCCTGTCTGCGAGACGCTTTGCTGCTGACTAAGCGGTCATCAAAGATATCCATAGATAACATAAAAGCTAGGTTCCATGGAGCTGACTTTTATTGTATATTGGGAACTAGCTACACCAGAAAAATACAAAGATTCCAGTTTATGCATCTTTCCGTTGAATTATTTCAGCCCTAGAAATGTTTAAGATAACGAGACCGGTGCCTGGCCTCTTCAAGCGAGAGATTGAGTCACCACCCCACAGTTGTATTATCAACGTCATTTCCAATGTAATTTAGATAACGTTAAATTGACATAGAATTGCAGGTCAAAGTTTGCTTGTTCCTTGGTCTTTTATTAATTTTATGAGAGCCTGCACATCTTTTCTGTTACAGGCGTAAGTACATGCTGTGGAGCTACAGTTAAGACTTTCGACTGAGGAGAAAATGTACATACTTGGGCAAAAATGTATCCTCAGAACTGACTATCCAGGGACCAGTGAACATAATAATTTCCTACAATTAACTGTAATTGGATTTCATTATTTTATTTGCGTTCGGGAGGAGCAAGTGAATTGCGGTAGCCGAAAAATGGTCTGAATTACATTTTGTGGGTGCCACTTTCTTATGGTAGTCCTGTGGTTTTCTGGATGTGCAACGGCCAGAAATTTTTGTAATTGATTTGCTAATTGTGTGAGGCTTAGATAAATTTGTCCTGGACGGACTAGTGTATAGTGAATTTTTAACTGGGCGTTTAAAAAAAATGAGGAAGGCGAGTAGCGCGAGGTCGAGCTCCCTTTCATTGCTTCCTTACGATGTATCGGGCTTTTTTAATTTTAAAATTTTCATTCCTTTCTAGAAAATTATATTGTTTTTTAAAACTGCAGTACTGGGCTCAAAAATCTAGTAATAATGGTAATAATTATATTATCTAATTGAATTATTTGAAATGAGATAATTCACTAGTTTGATTGGTGGAACGGTTATTCAGAGTCATTTACCATATGTTCTTTTTTCATCACTTTTTAACTAGCAGAACATATTTTCGAACATTTTTGGCAATTTCTATGGGCAGGCCTTTGAAGGGGAATTCATATATGAATACATGACAGTACAAGTCGTTACTTCTCTTACTTCTAATTTTTCTTTAATTAAATGTGATATTCTTCAATATGTTGGAATCGGCTTAATTTTCTTCCAATTTTATTCGAGTTCGAGAACGCTTCTTTTCCCACCGGCTCGATATTTTTGCGTCACGGTCGGGCCCTTCATTTGCGGTTCCCTTCTTCGTTGTGTGGTTAGACGTCTTTTTCGGACCCGCTACTGTTGTGAGACTGGCAGAGGATGCCAGCCAAAACGAAAGCAAGGGAGCTTATTCTCTTGAACGTGATGAACAACTGATGCCTTTTTATTTGTTCTTTATCACGGGATGCATTTGATCAGGTGCCTCGTGAGACTGCAGTTGCGGAGTAATAATGGTCGGGTGACGGCTGTGGGGAGTTGCATTGTGGTGCAGTTCATGTGCTCCTCTGGACGTGTCTAGTTTTTAAAGCTCGTCGAATGGCACAAGAAGATACACCGTGGAATTTTGTGCGTCGGTAGGATTTCGTAATTTTTGAGTTATTTTATTGTAGTTTACCGCGTTGCCAAACAGTTCATTTGACGTAACCTAATGTAAACAAGTTTAAGGTGAATAATAAGAATAACACCTAGTAAAAATGCCCTGTAAAACCAATACGTATTGTTTGAACCGAACTCTTTTAAACACTGTTCAGTGTTTAAACATTAATTTCAGCCTCGATGAGAAATCAAGGTTATGTGAAGTTAATTTAAAAACTTTCAATTTTGCTATTCAAACAATTTGACGATTCTCACCCACTAGAACGTAAATGTTTTTTTAAAAGTACTGAGTGGTAGAGAGTTCGATAATGCTTTTTTAGGAGTACTGAGTGCTGAAGAGATCTATAATGCCTTGATAATAAGTACTGAGCCTTTAAAGATCAATAATGCTTTCTTTTATGAGCACTCGGAGCTAAGGGGATTGATAATGTCTTTTTTTATGAGCACTGAACGTTTCGAGATCGATAATGCCTTTTCATAACAGCGCTCCTGGTTACTGTAATGCAGCTTCGAACGCTGGCGGTGAAACACGTGCGTCGAGAAGCTCCATGAATGTTATTATCCTTGTAAACTACCGAGGAGCCTGATTTTCGTAGATCGTATCTGGGTTTGCGTAGCCAGAGTCTCATTCCGACTGTTGTGCTTATTTCAGTAGCGACTGTTGTATTTGGATAGTGATTGTAGCAATTGAGTAGCGATCGTAGTAATTGAATAGTGATCGTAGTAATTGAACAGCAACCGCAGTAATTGAGTAGCGATTGCTGTATTTGAGTCGCGAGCGTAGTAATTGCGCAACAATCGCAACATTTGAGCAACGATCGTAGTACTTGAATTGGCAACTCTGTACTTGAAAAACGAACGCGATAGTCACACTCCGTGAAAGAGTGGCAGGTGCTGAGCCCCGACATTCTTTGATTAGCGAACGTGGTGTTCTCGCAGTTGTGCCTTTCATAGGCACCACATGTGTGGCTTGGAAGTGCTAACTTAGCGAGTGAGTTGTGCGGCAGGCAACGCCAGGAAATACCGAGTCGTAATTGTAATCATTAATGTGATCGTCGGCATTGAGCTTCTGTGGGAATCAGAATAGGTATAAGTTTAGGTAATTGATCTGCCGTTCGTTCTATGTATAGTGCGTGCGTATTTTTTCCTACGATTGAAATCGGTATCAGATATTTGAGGTGTCAGGATCGGTCTTAGGTTCAAACTCGAAGAAGCATACAGTCTCGGCTGAAATTTAACGTAAATTAATTTCTATTTGAATGCCTCTTACTAGTGAAAGATGTAGGAGAACAAGGACTCCTTTGATCAGCGCCAAATTTGAATGGGAATTCATATGAACTTAGTGGAGCTGCAATGCTTTGCGGTTCCCGTTGCCAACTGGCGTGTTAAGAACTTTTATTAATTCCAACGCGTTTTACCGTTGGGTCTTTCAATGCTTACAACTACTGGTGTGGTGAGGGACGTGAGGAATGTGTGGCTTAAGCTTCCTTTTCCAAGGGAAGTAATCCGTGGTCACGTGAACAGCCTTGCTTCGGTTGAGGCTCGAACCCTGGTGCTCTCGGCTCTGAGGCCATCACGCTAACCACTGCACCACGGCGCCCACAATATTAAGGCTTAGCTGTGTCACTCAAACCACGGCGAGACTTCACAAACGCGAAAACTGAGCAAGAAACCTGGCCTCCAGTCAGTACTGTACCGCATTAGTGTAACCGTCACTTTCGAGATGGCTGTACGCACAAGAGGGGCCTGAATGTTTGTTCGGTTATACTCTGATTTATATTATATTTCTCAATGTAGAGCTGCTGATTTGTTTGCAGTAGTAGTAATAGGTTGGGTTATTTTTCCTGAAATATTCTACGAAGGAAAGAAATATTTTTTTTACATTTTACTCTCCGTTGGATGCATTTTTTTGTGCATCGCGCAACTTTTGATGCAACTTTCGTATCCTCTCATTTGATATATTTTGGTATTTCGTCTGTTTCTTTAAAAAAGGTACCAGTCGTTAGATCAATTGACACCAATTCTCGTTTCAGTTTTTTTCTATCGTAAGAAGCATGAGCTAAAATTATCGAAAAATCTTCGTCTAGAGCGAATACCTCCTCAATTTATCTTGTAATATTTCATGAACTTCATTAACAAAAATTTTCTCAAATACTTGATTAATTTCTGAATATTTCTGAGCCCCGGACCTTGAGAGCAGCGTAAATGTTGCCGTGTGCGTAATTCGGTTGAGTGTGGGAGGCAGAAGGCGCCTCAGCCTGAGAGGTCTGCGGAGACACCGCGAGAGGTAGCGGAAGGCGGCACCGTGGGAGCGGGAGCTCGTGTGTTGCACGTTGGTGCACGTTGGTGCACGTTGGTGCACGCCGCGTTCTCGGGGCTGGGTGGGGACGCAACCAATCGTGTACCTCAAGTTGGAGCGCGCTGCAGAAGTGAGACTTTGTCATTTCTGCCTATTCGTGTTGTAGTGATTTGGAATCTTTCGATAACTTTTCATAGATGGAGTGTTAGGCACGCTAGAAATGTTCGAAGGGTAATGTATACCTAGACTTAACGCGGACGTCAGTGATAGCTTTAGGTTTCCATGAGTGTGATTAACATAACCCTGGCCTTCGGCAGTTCAGTGGAGATGGAAAATATTTCCAATATAATTGAAGGGTGTTCATTTAGGCTGTACTTCGTTCAGGGACGTGAGAGCTGGACGCTGTGATACAACTCATTTGCTGCAAAACTTTTATAGGTAAGATTTATAGGTATTATATAGATATATTTTTTTCGTTGAGCGTTATCGTTTCAAAGTTCTCGCACGAATTTCGTTGTTAGGTTTAAAAATAGCTTCCAATGAACTTTTTGAGAACACGTTACGCACTCAGAGCTTTCAAAAAGACCTTTCAGAATTTCCAAAGCGGAATTCTTGAAAAGCTTATTCGCTCACTTCTGGGAAAGGGCAATTTACATAAAAATAGCAAAACCAAGGCAATAGCGTTTAAAATGCTCATTCGTGATTGTTTAAAACCCGTAAAAAATCTTGTCACGCGTACCTGAGAAGTTAATTAAAATTTGCACTTGATACAAGAGTTTTTTGGTCTTGATGCAGCTGCGATTCAAATTATTAGTTTAGGTTACTCTGGAGTATGTTACTCACGGCTGTTCGCTCTCCTCGCATCACGCGATGCAACGTTGGCCGAGGCTTTATATTCGAAGGAGCAAAAGTAAAAATCTTCAACTCGAAATACATTCCAAATTGAAACGGTATCGTCTACTGTAAACTGAAATAGCCTTTCGTAGGAAACCTCTCGCTTTCAATTAGTTTTATTAGCTCAATTATTTGAACCGTTCGAGCATTATTCACATTTGTGTGAACCGCGTGAGTCGTTTGCGCTGCTGGGTTTTAATGATCAAGTGATACAGGAAGGAACAAAATGGCGATAAAACAGTGTTATGTGTTTTGTTACATCATGAGTTGTGTAGTGTCGACATCCTGCTATGCTCGGAAGTTAGTATTGATAACTTTTTCGTGAATAGGTAAGTGAGCGTAGTATATTTTAACGAATGTACTGTGAGAAATCAGTATCTATGGATATTAATATCAGCTCCGTAATGGGTTTTGATTCAAGCTACGAAAGCTTGCTTTGCGTACTTGCGTGGGAGAATATATTACGCTGTTTTTAAGGCTATACTGTGTGGTGAGATTTTTAGTTAAAGCTTCCAACTTAAATTGATTGTCCTCTTTTGTGTTAACCAACACATTCTCTATAATAGTCGCATTTCTCCGTAATGGCTCATCAGACTGGATTCTTTTCTAATTATTACGGTTGTAGTGTGGTGCATATGCAAATATTATCTTGAATTACTTTTGTTGATGGCTTGTATTGTTTTTGATGTTTAGTGATCATTCGTATGTTGGAGTCGCACCATATTTCGTTACTCTCTCCAGTGTTTATTTTACTGCCTGCTCGCAATAGGAATAATTGTATTCAATATTAGTCATAGAGTTGGAGCTTCATTACCAACCACTGTCAATTTTTCATTCTAGCTGTAGTTTTAAATCTTAGGTGCGGAGTGTTGATGAGTCTGTTATGCCAAGAGGAAGGCTCCACTCTTTTCAGAACGAAGTTACTTCCATTCGGTTCAAGTAAATTAGGTCATTAATTGCAGTTCTGGATCAGCTCACCGCTCAACGTCCTCTCGATGGTAAGGCAAAACCACTTTTGCTGCATGGATACTTGCTTCATTTCCCTGAAGGAGGCGTCGGAGCGCGTGTCAATGGATGCGCCTTCAGAAGCTGCGGTAAATTGTTCAAAAAAATCCCAGAGAAAGGCGTTCCAGCCACCGACTGCGCTTCGGAACACTTCGTTAGGGTTTCCCGGAGGTGGCATTTTGCAATTACGTTTGAGTTGGCAAATGCTGGACGTTCTACGTAAAAAAATGGATCATTTGTAGCTGATGGTTTACCCGTACAAAAAGGTGAGCAATATAAATTATTTCCTGGTTCATCCAAATTACTAGATTCCCTTGTATTATTAACTCGTTAATGACGGGGAATTTCGTGGGGAATTTTATCCAAAGCTTCGTCCGATTAGATGGCAGTCACATGGAAATTGTCGGTCCACTGCCCTAGGCGGTGACATTGTCTACAAAATTGGTCGATATCTACCTCTGGTGGTCGATTAGACTGTTGATGAACGTAATTTGATGAACTTAATACACGAACCAATTTCTATTTGTTTATTTTAAAATACATGCCTGGGAGTCGATGAAAAGTCAAATGTTAAATGAAGGGTTCATTGGACTAAGAATTTTAGGGATTCCTAGGTCACATTATTTATTATGTTAGTTTGCTCTCTGAGGACCTTGACATCGTGCCAAAGCAATCATTTTTTGAGAATTATCTTAATTTTGACACTATTAAAAAGGAATAGTGCGTTGGGGTTTGAAATAGTTCACTGATACTCTTATTTGTATATCTGTGTAGAATAAAATACCACACGGCCTCACGGATTTCTTTGACAGTTGCTAAGCCTTATAAATCGACAGGAAGACGGTTAAAACTGTTACGGCATCGCGTGCAAGCTTCACCTTGTCTGGGCTGTGCTCACAACTGTAAGGAGTTGCAGGGACTGCGCGCTCCCCGGTGCAGATCCCACCTCGCCGGTGTCA
>VOMN01058452.1:0-18799 GCA_014899125.1 Orchestia grillus | reverse complement strand
GCCGAAACGTTCAGTTTTATGAAATGACCGTAATAATAAAAAATGTCTTTTAAAAGAATTGTCTTTCTCATAATTCTTGTAGTAAGATTATAAAACACATGTTTATGCTGATATGATCTTCCGTTTCGTTTAAACATTACTGTTGATGGAGGTATACAACTGTGGTTCAAATTGGTTTTTAGTAATTCACATAAACAAAAACACATAGAACTACGAGCAAATTGTTTTTGTTCTTGACAAGTCACAAAACCAATGATCAATTAAGTGAATTCATACAACATAACCCAGGCTATGCAACATTGTTTATCCGTACAATTTTGACACTGACACATATTGAGCTACTGAACTTGGACTGGGAATCTGTACAGGAAGAAGCATTATACTTGCCTTTTCACCAACTGCTAATATTGAGCTATGAATCGAAATTTTTAGCCTTTGGTGTTAGAACTTTAACAAGCGACGCTTGTAGCGTGAGGGCACAGTGATTTCTCCAGAGTCAGGGGAGCTGTGATGGCATGCAGGTGTGGCTGAGACGACTGGTAGTACTAATGGGACGTGAATAAAGCAAAACACAGATGGACCACGAATCATGGAAGGTGTTTTTTCCTCGCCCAAAGTTCATATGTAACTCAAAAAGTTATTGAATTCGCAATATCAATACTTCAAATGGAAGCAAGAAACTACAGTTTGACGGTCAAGGTCAGTTCTCATCACGTCTCGATATTTTTTCTAGTGTATGACAGCCACAGTATTACGCAAATTATCGAAAAAATATTGATTTAAAATTTCGATATAAGAGTTAATATACGTATCAATACAGTCATTCCAGTTTTCAAATGTGTTCGAATTAAGTTGTATATTTTCTCTAATTCGACTAAAGAAGTAATATTTATTGGACAAAAGTAGATTCGTGCAAACATGCCCTTTTTTGTAGGACTCATGCATTTCCATATAGTTTGTTCAGGAGTTAATATCACAGAACATGAACTGCTCTTGCTTCGCTGGCCGAAAGACATTTCAGATTCATCTCGCACTCATAGATCTTTTTCGCTGTCTGAACGAAACCTGCGTTAGCTGAACTTACGTTCACCTTGTTCACTGAAACCTGAGTTAGCTGGACTTACGTTCACCGTGTTCACTGAAACCTACGTTAGCTGGAATTATGTTCACCATGTTCACTGATGACACCTGAGTTAGCTGGACTTATGTTCACCGTGTTCACTGATGACACTTGAGTTACCTAGACTTTGCTCACCACGTTCACTGAAGCGTCCAAAAAGGTTGTGAGAGATACAGCTTCAGAGATTCAAATCAGAAGAATGACTTTATGACGTGACTAAATGTGCTCTGTAGAGACCCAAGTAATGTTTTTCTTGAAAGCACAATAATGCTACAAGGGTGGGAAACGAACAGGAACAAGAGGGCGGTATTCCATGTTGGTAGGCTGTAGTTTGTTCAAATGAATAATCAGCAGACGTAAAAATAATTGTGCGTATTGAGTAAAAGTAATTATGCGTATTGAGTAAAATTAATTATGCGTATTGAGTAAAAGTAATTATGCGTATTGGTTGTACGAATTCGGTACTTGGGGCAACAGAGGGTTAAAAACGGTTAGCCTTTCCTCCTATGGAGGAAATTAGTGCAAGCTAGAAATAACACCTTTTTACTGTGACCGAATTATCCTCCGGAATCCCCATAATATTCAGCTCTTACCTTGTTCGTCTTCGGGGAGCTTCATGATCACTTTATGAGTTGGAACAGACTTTTTCACGTGTCTACTGACCAGCTAAGTATAAGTTTCTTCAAAACAATGGTTGGTTTTCATGTGGTGAAAATATGTAATTTGATCGTCTCACTACGTATATTTTATGTTTTACTGTGACTGAAGCCTTGCTATCATGACGTCACTAGTTGGGTAATTTAAAACTGCTGACTCAAATTAAAAGACATACCGTACAAGCAAGAAATCACGGAAAGATTTAAATTGAGCTTAAGAAGAAGGTTAATCGATTTTTTTCGATATAATTGTGTTCATTCGTCTGTCAGGGAACATCATTGGAAAATTGTGCTTATCAAATGGCAAATGTTACCAAACCCAAAACCTTCTAAGAAAGAGGAAAATGTACCCAGTAAACTTACAGTATGCCTCTTTATAATCGGTGTAGACAAGATGTGGGATTCCCTACCCACTAAGGAAACGCGTTCGTTTCAAAATGAGCGTTGATTCTTTAACTCCTTAGATCCAAAGCCCGCGTAGCTGATTCAGAGACCCAAAATTCATTGGCTGACCCTCGCATGCTGTAGGCCACCAGCACCATAAATTGCGCACAGAACTATCATAACATTTCGCGCTCGATTCTACTGAGAAGTCCTCCAAAAAAGCCCGTGGCGGCTCATAGGTTGTCAAGCTGCGCCAGCCCGCGCGTCGCTCGGGCGGCGGAGAGATAGAAGCAAGCGGGCGAGGGGAGAGCCGGCGGACCACACGCCCAGGGGGAGAGCAGAACTTATTGTGCCTCTTGTCAATTGCTCTGCTCCATTTTCACAGCTGTATCCAGGTAGTTTATAACGAACGGCTTATGTTTCAGATTGAATTAAACTGCGTCAAAACGAAACAATAATAATTGAATTCGTGAATTGATTAGGTTGTGTCCCTGTGCCTTTGAAGGAAAGTTTGTCAAGGTGTTTCAGTCGGAATATTGCTGCGTCGAACTTACGCTACTTCTTTAGGGTGTTACTTCTTAATTCACAAAAAGTGGAGGATATGAATTATTATCTTTCGTTCCATAATTTCACTTAAAATGAAGAATTATTTTGCCTTATGCTTCTTTCGTGCTCTAAATGAAGTTCATCATTAGAGGCAATAAATATGTTTTCAATGAGAACCATACAAATAACTCAATCAACAAATACAAACTATGTTTCAGTTGATTTTTCTATGGGGACTAATTCTTCAAGTTTGTTCCGAGGAATTAGCCTACAAGGCATTTTGAAGCTTAGTTTCATCGGTGTTATTGAGTCTAGAGGAGATGCTACGTCATTCACGAGCCTATAGGACTCGCTTGATTCTTCCAGGTCACGTCAAACTGAAAACAAGATTCTATCAGAACAAAACAATTAATATTCGTATTCAACAATGTTAGAGAATGTAAAAATGGCTGACGCATGTTTAAAAGCTCACAAACCTACATCATCTACTACAAAACCCCTAATTTTTCAAGACACTGAGTCTGTTGACAGACTTTCGGTAATTTTTTAAAACTTAAAACATTCCTCGTAATACCATTGTTGACGTGGCGTATTAAGCTTGGTTTCACGTAGGGAAACTAAAAATTTACGACTGCAAACAGCATCTTGCTGGGTGGATACACTTCACTTGGGTATTAAGTGTTGACGTTCAAAACAGCGCTTACGCATCTATGAAAATAAACATCAGCTGACCTGACAGTACGTGTCAGAAGCTACGTGAGTAAGAAGTACGTAAATACCTGCACTTTTTCGCTGCCGGGAGAACTGAGCGCAAGCCCGCCGCTGCCGGGGGCAGACGAGATGGAGTCAGGCGTTTGTAGAGCGCTCGTAGTAAACTCTTCTTTGTCTCTCGTCAGAGGAGCTTGAGGCGAGGTGAGAGCGCTATTACATAGAAACAGGAGGCTAGAGACACCCAAAACAACCATGAAAAGAATACAATAGGACGACACGCTCGTGAAAAATAGATGTTAGGACGAAGCTGAGGAAACTCACGTGTAGAAGGAGGCTAGGAAACATAAAAGAACTATGAAAATCTAGAATGGGACGACACAAACGGAGAAAAACGAGGATAGGAAGATGCTGAGGCTTCTCCTGACTATGTAGAAAGAGGAAGCGTGGAAGGCTGGTAGTGTAAAACGCACTCCTGTAATTTAATGTAGGTTAGGCTGAAGCTCGGAAGGCGCATAAATTGAATGAGGAGGCTAGCGATATACAGAAATGCATTCGACGGCAGGGCAATGTCATTAGTATGTGTTCAATTCCTAAACCATGATTCCTGAGACGCATTATACACATACTACCTGAACATTCGCGTCCAGTGCTCCACAAATTACAGCTCCTAGGTACAGTCTGTACGCTCCATGGAAGTAGCAGATAAGACAAGAAAACATTTTGAAAAAATGTAGCACTTGTATTTTATCAAAAAAAATTATTGCGCTGATAATCTTGCCAAGGGATTTGTTGCACAAGGGAATTTTCAATTATTTGTCGCACATGAGGGCAGCAAGGTCAAGTGTGCACCAAATCGAGTTTGGGGCTGAGTGTTACCAGCGTGCTAAGGCCTTGAAGCCTTCATGATAACTTCAGACGGAGCTGACCTCCCATATCTTTAATATGTAACTGTCGTCAAATTCTTATTTCGCATGTAAAAGTTTCATTCTTCATTTTATTGTGATTTTCATCCGTCATCAACGTTACCATCCGCTTCAAAAATTCAGATCACCTCGTGCACTCTCCGAAAACCGAGCTCAAAATCATCCGTTCAGTTAATCAATATTCCTTGAACGACGACCACGTGTGAGTGTTGAAATGAACATAACAGAAAAACATCCCCGCTGCGCCGCTCGATCATTTTGTCATCGTCCAAATTATCAATGACTTCATTCTATTTTGCTCTCGCTAACGATGTTCATCCGAGCAACGGATTAAATTAATTCGACCCCAATAAACTCGAATAAAAGAGCTCTGGGTGCGAGCCTAGTGAGTGAGGAGGAGCTGGTGTGTGTCGAGGAGTTCGTATGACACTTGGCATGGCGGAGCTTGGCCGGGCTCCAATCGTACGTAGTAGCGCATTGGCGTCCTGCCTCAATGTGCTTTTAGCGATGAAAAAACGCTAGTTAATGGTCACACAAAGTTGGGCAGCGGTGGACGTGCCTCGAAGTGTCACTCCGAGCTCCCGAGGGCTGGGATCATCTATCAATGTTCTAGCGTCCTCATGCCATCAAAATTGACGGGGAATTTTATGCAAAACAAAGGGATTTTCTGTATCACTGCCACGGGCTGCCTTCTCTAACGTAGTCTCGCTAATTTCTGGCGTCCACACGCCGTCTAAACTGAAGGTAAATCTCATGTGAAGGTGAAATAATGTAATTTTCTGCAGCACTAAGAATTGCCTTCCCTAGTTAGTTTTGCTGAGTAGGAATACGTACCCGAAAATCTGGACCGCGGAATTTCTTCCCATCTAATTCCTCCAGGGCATATATAAATGATCACCTACACTAAGGAATAGATGTACGTAATCTAAGCGTATTATTCTACAGAAAAGTGAGTGGGGTCCGGTGGAGACTGCATTGAGTGGGATCAGGGGGAAATTTTCGTAAAATGCAGTACAGCAAACGAAAGAAAATTTCCTGAAATCAGGTACACATCATAAAAAAGTAATGCCTACAATCGTGCCGTCACCATTATCAAAGTTTACTAATCTGTTATCCTGTCCTCTGCCAATAATGATTTCCATAAACCTGATTTTATTGATAATGTACTGCTAAAAATAAAATTTCCCGTATCATAAAAAAGCCAATTGCAGCTTTAGTCGTTTCAAAAGCTGTACGCCTTGAAAACGAGCTCTGTGGAAGCGCTCGATAGCTCGGTCAACTAAATAAAGTTTTCTTCACAAGGATTTCCGGACATCCGTTTTTCAAAACTGGACGGCTATATAGACTAGATAAGTACGCTCTTACCCTCCTTCGTACATCTTCCATGTGTCACGCTTTTAAATGGAAAGATAGGGAAAAATAAGCAGGGCTTTAAATCAACAATACATTTGAGTCATATCAGTGTCAAGAGTATTACCCTCGCTTTGAATGTCAATAACTCAGCAACGAATGGCCAGATTTCAATGCTGTTGTTCAAAAGAAACCTCATTAAAATCTACCCATTCGTGTCTGAGTTATTGTATAAACAAGAACCCCTTGTATATGCACTGTATCAGCAAAAAAATTATTATCTAATAAATACTCTTCTGACAAGAGCTTTTTGAGAATCTATCCATTTATATATCTATCTATATCATACTAAAACTATGATCATCTTTCAGGTTTGCTTGCTTGTTTGTAACCGTGCACACTCTTCGGTAATAATATACGGCAGAAATTCAAAACTCATCCCACAGTTGTAAAAGTTTTCCCATTGTATAATGAAGGTACGGTTCATTGGGACTAAATTGAATAGACTATTTTATTTTTGCTTTGGATATTTGTAAGGAAATAAAAAGAATCGTAAGAGGCTTACAAGGGACTTCCAAATAAAAACGTATCAGTTCTCTAGGTCTATTCTCAATTGAGCCAAGCTTGAATTTATTATTCAAATCTAAATTTATCCATAATTTATGGAAGGAAGTTCCAAGAGGTATTCCTGTAAGTTTTAAAACCGTCGTATTAGAACACGGGTCGAGCTAGTGCTGTGAACACGAGCATCGCGTCTCCAGCAACACCTGAGAACGGCGGTCGCCTCAACAAGCCCTTGCTTCAAGGCTGCTTGGACGGACGAGTAGCATGTATTCATGCACCGCAAAACCTTTAATTTTATCTTTTCCAGTAAATCAAAACGCTTGTTGTTGGCATAGTAATTGTATACATATTTATTATGACGAAACAGGCTTGGAAAACACATAAAGTTTCGTATACTGTATACAGGGAGATTTTTAAAAATAGGGCCTGAAAGAATATCTAATAATTTTTATGTTATTGAATGGAATTAAAAAAAAGAACTAGTGAAATCCTGAAAAATACTTGTTATATTGGAATTGTGTGTAAGCTAGATACACAGTCTGGCATAAAAGTCACGTGCCAGACGACTACTGTGAATATGAGTATTCTGCATTAAAATTTTCCGGGAAAATTAATCCCAAAATTCGGTGATGTTGGATGGCCAGCTAGGTCCCTTGACCTGTCATATTAATATTTTTTCCTTAAGGGATTCCTAAAAGGAAGAGTTTACCGTAAAAAAAACGGCCAATGAGGAAAGGGGGGGGGGGCACATTAATAATATTATTTTCAAAAATTTCTCAGAATAAACCTAGTATTTTTCAAGATTTCATAACTAATTTGTTTTTATATCCATTCAATAATACAGAAGTTATTAAATATTCTTTTAGCCCCACATTTGAACATCATCTTTCAATCGGCAAAATATTTTTTGAAATATTTAGGAGGGAAGACAATATTCGTATAGAACAGAAAATAACCCATAATCTTCTTTACGTATTTTTTTATCTATAGGTTAATTTAAATGTTCATGCTCAGACACCGATACCTGTGGAACATTTACCTATTATTCGGCCATGTCTCGGACACGACAAATCTACGTTTCAAAATCCTTCAGTCAACTTATTTGCCTAGAAAATAAGATGCTTCTCTGAGAAGTAGAGACAACTGTTGATAAATATCTATGTGCAATATAAAGACTATGCCAGCCTATCCTGTGTATTCGCAAGATATTTCATTTCAAAGAGGGGGTGCAAACCATGGAAGATCTAATGAACTTTCCAATGAATTTTGGAAAATGAGACAAAATTCATAATTTAAATTTTTTTAATTCCGATAACAATGGGCATCAAAAGGTAAATAATAAACGAAAATGTGGAACATTTTCGAATACAGAAACTCGATAGAAAATACACAATGCGTTTTGTTTCATTTTGATGAATCTCGAGAATATCGCACTTGAAAAGATAGTTTTATTAAAGTCAGGTTCCTCTTCCTTTCTCTATTTTTCTCTCTGGAATTTACATGCAATTTATCCGTAGGCTTCGCTTGGTTCAGTTTAATACCAATTCAAACTAAGCCGCGATGCAATTTGTTGTAATAATATAGAATTCTTTGCCCTTGCATTCAACAATTATATTGAAAGTAGATATTTTGAGTTCACGTCAGATGTTGAGCTCCAGATACAAAGCTAATCCCACAGCATAAATTTTCATGCCAAGCCTAGAAGTTCTTTGTACGATAGCGTGTTAGGTCGACGTTCCCAACATAAGACTAGTGTCCCAACGACACAAAACAAGACGCACACTTTCAAAATTGATGCGGGTTCAAAGAATCGAATCATTGTCATGTCACTACTGAGCTCGTTTCTGCATGTGATCTAGGAATCAAAGTAAGTTTTATGCCTACCTGCTATCTAAATTTTCCACTGGCATCTCAGTTTTACGAATTGAATTCTTCCTTCAAACCAGACTGTACAAATTAGTCTCGCAAAAGGGAACAAGTCCATGTTCATCCCTAAAATGAGGCTAAAATCAGTTTCGACGTAAGTGTGTATTCGTTTGCAAATTCTCCTATTATCACTGCACATGAATCAGATTTTAATATATTAAATGCAGGTCAAGGAAGGAACTAAGTGCACGATCGACCGACGTATCATTTTCAGAAGGAATATCGCTCCATCTCAACTTCGCAAGGAACATCACTCCATCTCAGTTTCGGAAAGAATATCACTTCATCTCATCTTCGGAAGGAGCATCACTCCATCTCCGCTTCGCAAGATCACTTTCCCTCTCAGCCCTCCATGTCGTCTCTATCTTTAACATTACCTCCCGGACACTGGGCGCGGCTGCTCGCCCGTTACGCACGCAGCGGGGGGGCAGGCCTCCCCTCTAATAAACTCGGCCGAGTTTCTTATGAGCGGTCGCCTGTCCCTTGCGGTAGCGCTGTTTTTGCTCGACTGCGATCGAGTGTCCACAGGCGCCATTGAAAAAAATGGTGTGCCTAACTTGATGAATGGACGACGAACCTCTGAATTATGGTTGTTCTTATAACACACCAGAATACGTTTTTCTTAATTTTACAGCGTTTTTTTAAAGGTACAAAGGACATTGATATTCCCCAAAAAATGTTTTGCACGTCTGTCTCTGCTTATTTTTAAATTATATCAGCTAGAATAATAGTTGAATATAATTTGCATGATTAGAAGTAACTACTGCAATAAATATCAGATCAGCACAGAGGGGTTTCAGATAAAAAGATAAAACTCGATTATTTTAGTTCTTTTAACTGACAAAAAGTGCAAAATAAACACTGATGTGCTCGCTCTGGAGTTGTTCGTTTCCGCCGGCCGAACTGCAGCGCTGAATTTTGAGACGGTTACGTGAGGAGGTACTTCAAGAAGCCGACAGTAACGCTGGATAAATTCAAATAGACTGGATGAAAATATGCTAGATTTCCGAGCAATCATAAAACACATTTCAGTCACATCATGAGAGCACTGACGTTCTTAGTTTTAATCGAAAATCATAACACTACTATCACTTCACCTCATAAAATAATAGAGACAAACGAATATTGAATACGGAATTTCATAGAATAATAGAGACAAAGGAATATTGAATACGGAATCTCATAAAATAATAGAGACAAATGAATATTGAATACGGAATCTCCTAAAATAATAGAGACAAAGGAATATTGAATACGGAACTTCATTATTTATCTATCTTCACTCCGATCAGTGTTTTTGCTGATAATTTATTATTCTATTTTTGGTAGCCTGATTTTGACCGGTTTTATCTACAGAAGCGTCAGACACGATGTAATACCTCTATCGATTAAAAGTAAAAAACATTTCAGCAAATCAGTGAATCACTCGTTTCCGATGCACACCGTTGTGCAACTGAAAAAAAACGTGATTCAGGTACCCTAGTTCTCCCAAACATACTGCACTACTGAGCTTTAAGCTTTTTTCACAATTGAAAGACAGTTTAAAATATGGCCGGCTAACTAAAGTGTTCGTTAAAAGTTTGTGATACTCAGCTCAGACTCCCATTAGCACGTAGGTTTTGATTGGGAGTAAATTAAACAGTTTCGAAACATGTGTTTCGCTATCACGGGTGAGAGTGTACGATAATCTTAGTCATCAAAGTTCTCGAACTAGGTTATCTTTTATTCAAATCAACGTTCGTGATGCATCAGATGGTTAAAATTTTCTGTTTTGTAAATGAAGAACTGTCTTTTTGCTCTCCTCATTGCATGCTGGTATATTTTTTATGTGAAAATTTTGTGTCAAAGGAAGAAAACTCGCTGCAATCTAAAAATCTCTCGATCGGGGTTGTTTAGGTAGTAAGAACTGCCCTAGATGCACCCATACGTATTCTATTCGCATTGCTTAAGTTATTTTATCCTGAGAGGCATTGACTAAATGTAATAGATAGTCATCATCGGTTACATCATTTTTAAGATTACATAGTTTTGTAATTTTTAGTAGTTACTGTTTTTTTAATAGTTTTAACCAATTGAGAAAGATTAAGCGAAATCAAGTTTTTTATAAGCCTTAATGAAGAATTGCAATTCTCCATATACGAGTAGATCATCGAATGTCATTCGTAAGATTCTCTGTCGCAACACAAGTAGCAATTTAAGTTGATATGTTGTAACATCGTTTTTCGGGCGCTATTCCTTGATTTATTCTCCTGACGCACTGCGCAGAAGTGAAACATCACCGATATTAAACTGAAGAAATGTGAAGTAAAACATCATTGTTGTTAAACTGAAGAAAAGTGAAGTAAAACATCACTGATGTTAAACTGAAGAAAAGTGAAGTAAAACATCACTGATGTTGAACTGAAGCTAAAAATTGTTAACATTACCTAATTCTTATTTCTACACCCCACACTCCATGAAGTTAAAACACCAACATTCCCTAATCCTTATTTCTACACCCCTTACGCTATAAAGTTAAGAATATTTAAGATTACCTAATTCTTATTTCTACACCCCACACCTCATGAAGTTAATCATCGTTAACATTACCCTATTCTCATTTCTACACCCCTAACGCTATGAATTTAAGAATCGTTATGATTACCTAATTCTCATTTCTACACCCCACACCTATGAAGTTAATCATCGTTAACATTACCCCATTCTTATTTCCACACCCCTTACGCTACGAATTTAAGAATCGTTATGACTACCTAATTCTCATTTGTACACGGTGAAGGTGAGCGAATGGTTCGGCAACATGCGGCGCAGGATCCGTGACGCGACTCGAGAGCTGGCGATGTGCTGGGAGGAGCGCGTGCTGCGCTACAACTCGCTCATCACCGGCAAGTCGGAGCCTCTCCCCATCGAGGCTCATGACTCCATCAACGCCTGGAAGCCTCAGGACAGACTCGGTGGTCTCAAGGGCTGGCTCCAGGAGGAAGAAACGCCTCGGCTTTCAGGCAAGAATGCGTGCACTGAAATATGGGAAATGTGTAATAATACGTGACGAAATTTGGTCCTTTCGAATCGTCAAGATCGGTGATCCTTTGTACGAGGGGCTGTCAGAAAATTATCTGACAACTCGTAAAATTTCTAGAGGGGCATTGCTTGGTCCCAGAAATTCTAAAAGGACGGATTTTACCGGTCGAAACGTACAAAGATTACTAAAGTGTGTCTATAGATAATAACGGATCTTATACGTAAGTATAATTATATACTTAGGAAAATTACTTTTTAGAATATTTGTTTTAGAGGATTTCGACTGTCCCATGTATGTGTGCGCAATAGAATGTAGACCAACTGGAACGCCGATTCAATGTAAATATAGTTGCATGGGAGATACTTCCCTAATTTGCTGCTCTATTCTCAAGCGATTGTACCGAAGATCAACATTATGCGAGTGTATTTCTACTTATAATAATTAACTTGTGATGAAATCTATTTATTTTACGTAAAATTAGTGCTCATGTAATGCATGAAGAAAGCAAGCTTGAATTGTGATTGGCATGAGTTTTTAAATGAATTTGGGGTATCATGCATCATAACTTGAACCTCAGCCGTGAATTTCACTTTTTGATTAGAGTCTAATTTAACTGCTTTATTAATGCATGTAAATCACACAGGGCGAGCTTACTACAAGGAACAGCTGAAGAACTGATTTAAAGTTATACTCAATAATTTAGAAGTATCTAACAAGCTGGGAGTTGAACAAGTCTTCAAAAATAATTGATAACAGTTATTGTCGCTGTATAATTCAATTATTTAAACGTGTGTTAACCCCTTGGAAATTAATAGTAGAAGAGTAGTCGTTCACCATCACAGTGTCTATGGAGGGAGTATGATATTAAATTTTGACTCGCGTGATTATACAAGTAAGAATATTTTGAAGCAATTTGTATGAGACAATTTGTAAAGGGTGGTTAAATTGTAAGGGTCGTTTTTGAATGTGAACCACACCTAAACGTCAAGTTTTTTCTGCATTTAATTTGACATTTCTCTACTTCAGACTAACTCAATTTGAACCATGGTAAGATACACAATCGAGCAACGCGTTAAAGTTATTCAGGCTTATTATGAACCTAATTTGTGTTTTATTGAAAATCAACATCGGCCCTTCAAATTTAACCACCCTACTATATAAGACAATATCTTCTCTCAATGAAAACTAAGTTTATAAACTCTCTCTAGCTTCTTATACCTCATGATATGTTTCTATTTCAATAGAGTACAGAACAAAGAACTCATCTACGTCTACCAACTTCAAAAAGGGTCTCCTGCATCGCTACCTGAATGACTCAAGCGAAAATCTTAGCTCGACGCATCCTTCCGTGTCAGAAACTGAGCGTATCTCAGCAGGCGTGTCGCCTGTCAACAGACGTTCGAGATCGGTACATCTGGATGCGCGCTCAATGACAGACGTGTCGCATTCGGTCCCTGTTGCCAGGGTTGACCCTTGGCCAAGTCAGCATGCCTCAGTGAACAAGCTAAAAATCTCCCCTCCGCAGCCAAATTTAAACTCTGTTGATAGCGTCTTTGCAGAACAAATTAGAGCTCCCTTAGACCAAGTTAGTACCTCTCACGGTAAACATTCACAACTACGAACCTATTCTAGAACTCACCGTGGAAAGTCAGCTTTTGTACCTGACAGCAGAACGCCATTGGCAAAAGAAAGTTCAATTTCTCTACCTCTTTCTTCAAATCTAATCAGCTACGGAGCTGTTCCAACATTCCAGTTTTTCCCAATCACTGCTGACAGTTTTGGATCTCGTGTATCAACAGCGAAAGACTTCAAGTCTCTTACCATATGTCCGGCAGCTGCTCAAAATCTTAAATCTCGGGAATTATCTGCTTTTTCTCTTGATTGCTTCCCTGCTGGCAAAGAAACACCAGTACCTTCATCTTCATCGGGAAATTTCCGAATAGCACCGCGGCCTTCGATATTCCAGTCTTCAAAAACTTTCCATGGCAATGCTGTTTCAATATCTCCTGTAATTTTGTCGGAGAAAATTACCATTCCCAGCCAGGGAGACAGAACCCAGTTTCCTTGTAATTTAAAAAAGTTCATCATTCCATCCACCACAACGTCGTCGCAACCATTTCAAAAGGCACCTTCCTCTAACGATGGATCGTTTTCTCGGTCTCCAGGTAAAATTCCACTAAAAAGAAATATAGCTTACTCAGTGCAATTTCTTTGGTGTGTGAGCAATGCACATAAATTATTTGGCGTTTTTTTGTATCAAAAACTTGTTTTTCATCAACTAGCCTTTGAAATTTTTCAATTGATAATGGCTCCTTTAATGAATTTAATTTGATTTTCTATTTCCACAGATGAGCTGTCGGCGGCTTACACTCTGATGCAGCTTCAAAAAATGTGATTCACAATATTTACGTTTGGTTCATTTAGGCAGTGAGTTTGTTTATGCAGCAACTTCAACGTGAGTGATCTCAAACATAATGCTAGAAATTTCGGAGCATCACTAATGGCCGCAAAGAAAATAAACTATAAACATTTGACTGGGGACTGATTTATTTTGAAAATTCCACTCGTTTAGGGTTCTTAATAATTCCAGCTTTCGAAGGGAAAACATACATATTTAAGGCTGAAAAAGTGATAACGCTTGTTGTCATTTACAATGTTACGCACAGGCTCGTGAGGAATCAAAGTGAAGCTGAAAGTTTGTCATGCTGGAACTCATTCAGGCTACAGATAATTTTTTTTCTATTAATAGAGTGGTAGTCTGTTTCCTTTGCATTTAGAATTTTTGCGTCGAAAACAAGAGATTACCAGTGCCTTTAAAAAAATGCCTTATCGCCTTTATCTGCTGGAATTCAAAAGAGTGTCTTATCGCCTTTAGTTACTGGAATTTAAAATAATGTCTCGTCGCCTGTAGCCACTTTAGTTCAAAAGAATGTCTTATCACCTTTATCTGCTGAAATTCGAAAGAATGTCTGGTCCTTACGTATTATCGGGAGGACCTCATTCCCAAAGAATACAAACATTTACCCGAAATTTGGGAGAATTCCCCATGCAGTGGTTGCTCTTGCCCAACAAATTTCTCGAAAAATCCTGGTATGAAGTGTTTTTACCCTAAATTGTACATGAAATTTGCCCTGGAAAAATATTACTGGTCAATATGTTCAGAAGATATGATTATTTCATCATATGAAGCCAATGAAATTATATAGCAAGCAATTGCGACGTTCTGGCCTCCGGAATTACAAATGTAATGGTTAGGTTAGGTTAGGTTAGGTTAGGTAATTCCGTTTTTTTTAAAGGTCCTCCCGATAATACGTAAGCACCGAATGTCTCGTCGTCTTTAGATACTGGAATTCAAAAGAATGTCTCGTCGCCTTTATCTGTTGGAATTTGAAAGAATGTCCCGTCGCTTTTATCTGTTGGAATCCAAAAAAATTTCTCATCGCCTTCAGGTACTGGAATTCAAAAGATTGTCTCGTCGCTTTTAGCTACTGGAAAGGGTCGGTATTCAAGTTCGAGAAAACTGATGAAATTATATTTTCGCGGCTCTTCAAGGGTTGACGTTATAATTTGGCTCTTCTAAGATAGTGGATTCTCTTGTACACCCACCGCGTGCTTGGCTGAGAACTCTGGCGGCAGGAACACGGGAAGAAGAACATGTCAGTTTACAGGCTTACCCTAAGCCCATCATTCGTGTGGTTTTAATTCACGCCCTGATCTCCTCCCGAGAAAAAACTACATCCAAAGAAAAATGCCAATCTTCTTCTGGATATTGCCAATAGATACAGTACGTTACACAACATTCTCAGATGAAATCTTCGCTGTTCATTTCTATATCTGGTGCTCTTTCTAGTCATGTTTGCCGCCATACTTTGCCTTTTTCACCGTCCATTCGATCAAGGATTGCCTCTTGACCCTACTTTCCACCAAGTTACACACGGCTCCTGGTTTCTGGATCAGACGCTGCACTCCCATTTACTGAATACGCCCAAGGAACGTTAGCACGACGACATATTCCAAACAAAAACAGTTTCTCACTAAGGATGATTCTCATCGTAACTTCTCATTTTAAATGCTATTCACATGTCAACTGTTACTGTATACATATGTGAACGCCGTGATTGAGATATTCACGCCGTCTATGTCGACTGCTGTGACCGTGTGGATGTACTGCCGCCTGAACAGCGACCGCTAACAAGCTAAGCCGCATCATTTCTAATACCTCCTGCTAAGCACAGTTATGGATCTATTCGATGAAACTCTGAATCACTAAATTTTTGTGCCAGTTACGTACAGCGATAAGAACATTCACTTTTGATAATGGGGCCCATTTACAATCATAATTATAATTAGATCATGAAAATGTCAATATCTATCTCAAAGTCCAACGCCTTAGCTCATCTCACTTGAACCCCTGTCTCATCCACTCCTTCAGTCAGAGTGAAACACGCCTATAGAAATTTAGCACATCCCTCTTTCGTCTCTCACTCCTGAACTAGGCCCTTTTCGATTCCTCTAGCATTCTTAATATGGGGTCATCTAATCATTTCACTCTGGCTAACATTTACTCATCTATTTCCATATTCATGAAACCACGTATACTACTACAGTAAACATAAAGACGATCATGATTTAGAACGTAGAATGCAAGCATAAAAATTGAAAGTTACTATTTGTCTAAAGCACATCTCGCTTTTCAGCTCGGAAGCAGATTGCTCAATCCGAGGCTTGACAACCAGAGTCTGCTGGAAAACCTCGACCCGTGCCCTGCATTTGGGGATAAGCGGGCGACGATGTTACGTCAACTTTGGATTTCGAGCGGCGCGTCCGGGTTGAGATAAATACCAGGGAAGCTATGCTCCAGGCGCGCTGAGCGGCAGCAACTGAAGGTAAATTGTCAGTGTCATAAAGAATTGAACGCATGATTCGGCTGAGAAAATTATCGCTAGGTCATATAACGCACCAGGTTCAGTGGCGCTGCATCTTAAGGGTAGGAGCAGTTCTCTTGCTGCGGATTTTTATGCGTCAAAATTGAGCATATAAGTTTTTTCAAGCGGTCAGTTTGCTAAAGTGCTCTGCACAGCCAATTTTGCTTTTTATTTCATTCGTGATACCTTAAACGAAAAAATCGCTAATAAAGAATTCACGAAGAGTTTCTATTGAAAATGTGAATCGTCGATACTAGCTCGCCGTGTACTCACTGAGGATCTCTAAAGAGCACAAAATAAAACATAAGATCACTTCGAATTAGGATTCTGTTATATTTCCTGGTGCCCTCGTTCGAAAAGTATTTCGAGATAAAAGTTGGAATAGGAATTTATTCGGCATTAGGAATGGAGGTCAAAGGAAGAGAAATATGAGGAAATTTAAAATAAAAAGAGTTCGCAAAATTTATTATTATCTGCTGTATAATTCAAAAGCCGACTGTAATAGGAAAAATATTTCGAAGCTTACAGAGACTTTGGTACTAAAAAGTTCCATCTACATGAGCTGAACAAGTCAGTGTTCAGCTGTAGATGGATGTGATGGTAGCACATCAAGCAAATAGATGATAAGCACAAAAATGCACACGTCGGGGCTCAGGAGCGAGGCTCCGTGGGCTGGGAAGTGCTCAAACGTTAACGACATGGTAATAGTTTCTCAAAACTTCTTTGTTTCGCAGAGGTGTACGTAAAAATGAACGTGGATGCCAAGCTAGAAAAGTCTTCCTGGACAGTTTTGAGCTCTGCAAGCTGTGCACTAATTTTAAGAGCTTTGAAAGATGACTCTCACAATTGTTGGTATTTTTCGTAACGTACTGGAATAGGAGGACATTGGGATATACTCAAATGTTAAATCGTAGAATAAATTGTATCACACTCCAGTGCTCCGAACGTAAGCCTACCGTATGAACAATCACGGGCGTGTTCACAAATGCAACATCTTCCTCGGCCCTCTTCACGATGAGTTTTTCTATTAAAAAATGGACTAATTTTAAAAGAATTTCTACATAAAACTTTCCCATGGTTGGGAGGTGAATATATATGGGTTAGTTGTACAGTTTCCACTTTTGAATCGATGTTATCATATGAATGAAAAACAGGCAATTAATTTATAACTAATTGACGTTTTGGGTGTCATGCCAACAAGCTACTGCATAAGTCAAGAAGGTATTTCATTAAATCTCTTTATTTTGCACAACTTATCTACCAGATCAATTTTGTCAATGATGATCATAGGGTGAAAAGTTAGGGTAACGTAAATTTTGGGTTCAAATTCTTAAGTTAAAATCGTCCTGAATTCATCCGTTTGCGAGATTTGAATTCGCACCTGACCTGTTCAAATCGTTGTGAATGTGGACGGTCGCTCGCCCTACATATGGTGCAGTGCAACCAGGGCCTCGCTATGTACTACATTAACTTGAAAATTGTGTATTCATCGTACTCTAATCCTCACTGAGCACATTAGTAATAAGACTGTCAACTTCACGAGGTCTCTCCTAACAGTTTTCTAGAGTAGACAAAAATTTTCGTTGTGAAAAAGAAATAATATTTCAGTGGATGTAGTAATAAACATGTACACTAAATTCTCCTAAAAGAGAAATTGCATGTTATTTTCAGTGTTTTGTTTCTAATTATTGTTACCTCATTCAATCTAGTCCATTTTTTTGTCAACTCGATTTCAAGAATAATGTCTTCCACGAGAATTAGGCGAAATCGTGCTTTTGAAAATAGTTTGTCCTACTCACTCAATTATTCAAGCCACATTCGGTCTGAAGAACTTTTTGTAAATGTAATGACACTCTCGGTCGTCTCAGTCTCTGTTTAGTTCTGAATGTGAAGGTATGCTAATCATGCCGGTCTAGCTCATAAAAATTTTGAAAATTTTCACTTGTGTTGTTCATAATCTGTTAAAAGAATCAAAATTAGGGTTGAAGAAATTGAGTACCATCACGCTGATACACGTTGTTGGAGTTGTAAAAATAGACTGAATTTCTAGTTTAAATTAGCTTTATAAATTATAATTAGAGCTATATTGTTAAAATTGTGCAAAGTGAGCATCATAGTACGGTGGATCTAAATATCTAAATTACATTTGGTTTTATCTCGAGTGACAGAACACGCTGGACAGTTGGCCATAGTAGCCATATAGTCGGGGAGTGCACGCTCACATTCAAAGGTCTAGATTGAAAGCAGCTCTGTTCCTGCTGCTCTAGAAAAATTTTACTCACTATAGAACTAATTCCAATGATACAAATTCAGTGACTTTCACAATTTTATTGGCAAGTCATCCAGCTGTTGCTGTTCTCATCCTAGAATCGCAGTTAACAATTTATATTATAGCATTGCGTTATATTCCGCTTAAAAAAAGTTTTCAATTTAGTAACTGATTGAATTTTGTAAGTGCAGGTATCTCTCCTAATTAGAACGAGTTAGAAGTGTCCAATTAAGCAAAGTGTTCCAATTGCAAAAAAAAATAATTCTTCGTTGTTTTAACATTCTTTAACCGTCT
This sequence comes from Orchestia grillus, assembly GCA_014899125.1. Classification (NCBI taxonomy): domain Eukaryota; kingdom Metazoa; phylum Arthropoda; class Malacostraca; order Amphipoda; family Talitridae; genus Orchestia; species Orchestia grillus. The sequence continues at coordinate 109 of VOMN01058452.1, read as the reverse complement.
GTTAAATTTCCTTTTGAATTTTAATGTTCTTTGACATTGTTCCAATGAGAACCCGCGGTATCAAAATTTGGGTCCTTACGTATTATCGGGAGGACCTCATTCCCAAAGA
>VOMN01058437.1:0-11615 GCA_014899125.1 Orchestia grillus | reverse complement strand
AATTGGGCAACATTTATTATATGCATCGTTGATGAGGTCCGTCATTGTCCTCATTGCATTATCAATATGAATTTATTTTGTGACTGAACTCAGGTCGGCCTGTCTAATTTCGTCATAAAAGTTCGACAAAGTTGTAGAATTAATTTTACGATATGACCAAGCTCAAGTTTAACGTTCGAGCAAGGAAAATTTCTTACTACGCTTGAGACTGCAGCCCCCAGTTTGCACGTTGGGAATTAAAGCACATCCCCAGAGCTCGAACAGCGAAGGTTGATTCCATTTTGAAGTAATTTCAAAGCTGCAGGACACTTTTTCATTTCCTAGAACAATACGACCGCTTCGAATGCTCTTCTCAACTGAAGGTCTCGAGCACAGATCTAAGGAGGCAGGGCAGAGCGAGCTGCTCTTTAGGCCGAGTGGCAGGCCACTCTTTGATACAATACAGCGATGAAGGGCGGTCTGCAACTCGCAATTGCAGACTTTATTGCTTCACTAGGGGCACTGCAATTGCACGCTGCATGAGAAAGGCTTTAAAACGCTGTGATGCGGACCCTCACCTCATTTTATGGAAGCAATTATAATTCAAACGCTAATTCAAAGCAATTTGAGTGAGTCTGTTTCCTTCCTGTAGTGGGGACCGTGTTTTTAATTATGTAGTTGCAACATCCGGGTACAACGAATCGCTCATTGGCGACAACGAAGCTCACGAAGAACATTCAACTTCAAAATGAAGTTGACAAAGCCCTTCCACGGTCCGTAGCTTGAAGCAGGCTCGTCTGAAAATTTTTCATTCTGTTCGAATCGAATTCCCTGACACATTTATCTTGAGTGTCATGGCCAGTCATAAGGGTGTCATGAACGAAAGCAACAGTGAGAGGTTCTGAAGAGTAAATTGGGCATCTCACCAATACCCTTATCGATCTTCGTTCGTATCACAGAGCAGTTTTAGCGATCTTTTAGCCCTGCGGCGTCTGCGAGATGTCTCCGGAATTTAATATGAGAATTTCTTATCGTTTGATTGCTGAAGCTCCAGAATATTCAACCAGGGTGTCCGTGGCCCCGAGGAAACATGAAGGAAACATTTTACTGAGGAAACATTTTACGCGTTCCGCTTGTAGTCGCCCTGCACTTACGGAGCAGAGGGAGCAGGGTCAAGAGTGATAGTTCAAATTTCGTCCCAATTTATTGTCTTGAATGAACAAGTTTCTCTAATTACAACATGAAGCCATTCATTGTACTGAAACTTAGATAGAAGTGACGTTTCAAACTTTATCATTTTTACCTCTAATGAAATGAGGAATAGTAATTTTTACGGCTATCGTACGAAGCTGTGTTGTTACTGCTTTTAGAATAATTGTAATCTATGTACAAGTGTGATTTCTTTTCAGATCGTGCGAAGCAAAAATAAGTTCTAATATAACTCCTGAGTCTTGAAGTGCGAATTTGAAATTCATTCTTGTGTAATAGAGATTAATAATCTATTCGTTCTTGTTGATGTCAGTTATTGTGAAGCAAAACCTGCTATCTCGAAGTGGTCCGTACTTTTTTCCGTTTTAAGCCAAATTGAAGCAAAACATCAGTTTTCATGCTCAATTCCCCGCCGGGAACACCAGTTGTTCCGTTGCCAGACGTGAAGGTGCACTGCCATTGACCTCAGCGCTCTGTCTTTAGTTGCCATGAACTGTGAGCTCGAGAAAAACTTTGCGTGGATTTGACGTGAAATTCTTGACATCGAGAGCGACACTCCGATGGACGAGCTTTCTCCGAAGGACGACGGTAACGGCATGGTTGTGGGTGACGAAGGTGCTTCTGCTGCAGCTGCTCTACACCACCTGCAGCAAGGCAAATCCCTGCAGCAGCTGCAGCACGGGGGACAAGCCTCCTTGCAGCACCTGCAACAGCAGCAGCATGGACCTCTCCTGCAGCATCCCCTGCGGCTGGGCGGAGCAGAGGCCCAGTACCTGGAGGGCCTCCTGAGGGAGAAGGAGAGCCTGGGAGCGGCGCAGGGCATGGAGCTGGCCAGGAGGCTGGTGACGCAAGGTCAGTTGCGTCTTGTTTGCCTAGACTTACTTAACGTTGGGTACTCAATAAAGGCCAGGAGGCTGGTGATGCAAGGTCAGTCGCGTCTTGTTTGCCTAGACTTACTTAACGTTGGGTACTCTATAAAGGCCAGGAGGCTGGTGACGCAAGGTCAATCACTTCTTTTTTCTTCGACTTACTGAAGTGTTCGGTGCTCCATGAAGGGCACTGAATTTGGATAGGATGTCTTCGCGAGTAGAAGGCGTTGCTCAACGGAACTGCTCCATGACTCAAGCAGGTATTCCCAAAAAATACTTTTAAATTCCTTCAAGAGAAAACCGCGATTTTTACTGAAATATTGTCTTCAAATGCGTTTATGTGAAACGTTCGTTGAAATGGTACTTTTTATCCCATAAAATTATTAGTACTCTTGAATATTACAAAATCTTTTCTTGGTATTACGTTTGTATGTTGAACTCACCTATTAACATATCATTAAAAAAAGATCGAGAATAAAAAGAACGAGATAGGATTTTCAAATGCGAGCTCAAGGTCTTTGTTGTAATACAAATGAGCTAAAAGATAGTAAAACAAATGCTTTACTAAAAAGCTTCGCTAAATTATCACATCAGTAAAACACTGCAAATTATGTTTCTTAAGTTACTGTAGAAGCATAATTAGTTGAAGTAACATTAAAAAAATAATTAAACAACGCTCCCAAGCACCGTTTTGGACCTGAGCAGACTCGCACATCGGGTTTTGAGATGTTCAAATAACACCTCCTATTTTTCGAATTAATTTCACTATTTTCATTGCGAGACCGGGACCAGGAAGCTCGGCATCACTTGAGAGTCCGGCCATAAGGTTGCGGAAGGCTGCAATGCTATTCGTACGAGGGGGCGGTGCAACACCAGGCACCGTGTTGCTGGACGATGGGTCGGATTAATCTGAAGCATAACAGTTTAATCTGGGAGAACTGCTCGCAATCTCCTGCAATCTCAGCACCAGTGCAATTTTCTCTAAAATTTGTTAAAATATAATTTCTTCTAAATAACACGAGAGTTCTTTCAATGAAAAACATTTACGTAGTCGTAACAAAAATTTTCGTGAAATTTACCTGCGACTGAGGTGATAAATCTCTTTCGTTCGAGGGACAGATGACTGGAACGCCAGGTGGTCGCATTCAGAGCGTAGCTTTTCGTGTTCTCTGCTTGTGTCGTGAAATGAATAATTCAGTGCCCTTACTACATGATCTGCTTCTCGATTATTATCAAACGTAGTCGGATTCATAGACAGTCTTCAACGCTCGAAATTATTACAAATCCAGAAACGCTGTCCAAGGACGAGCTTTTGAATGCAGGAACAAATTTAAAAAAGAGAGCCTGAGAGAGCGTACACTTTGGTGCCAACTTGCTCTGGTACTTCAATGAATTTCAACATCACACGAACACTCCTTTTTCACACACACGTTCGTGTGTATTATTAAAAACAAGGGGACTTTATAAACAATTTCCATAGCTATCACGACCGACTGTACACATGGTAGGCGCTGGAGACTGTACACACAGCAGGTATATACTGTAGACTGTATGCATGGTAGGCCCTGGAGACTGTAGGCATGGCAGTACCGGTAACTGTGTACATGACAGCATTGGAGACTGTACACATGACAGTACTATAGACTGTACACATGACAGTACTGGAGACTGTACACATAGTAAGTACTGGAGACTGTACGCGTGGCAGTACTGGAGACTATACATCGCAGTACTGAAGACTGTACACATGGCAGTACTGGAGACTGTATGCGTGGCAGTACTGGAGACTGTACACATGGCAGTACTGGAGACTGTACACATGGCAGTACTGGAGACTGTACACATGACAAGTACCATGTATTGTGCGGTACAATTGGTAAACTTGCATTCGTTATCATTGCGCTATCTATCTCAGTTGGAGTCAATAAAATTATAAAATTAATTTTCAAACTTATCTATTTTTCTCAGTACCAGGAAAAATAAATCATTAAACCGCAATTGATCTTGAATAAAAATAAGACTTCATGTGAACTCGCCCACTCTTAGTGTATTTCTTTCGGATGTTTTATTCACTTTGCTTGGAGTGTTCAGAGCGTTCCTATGGTTAATATTTATCTATTGAGTTCCTAACAAACGTACATACATTGTGTCTAAATAAATCATATATAAAACAAGAGCTTGACTCTGGGAAAATGCATTCTCTGTTGCGCACTACGAACATGGTTCATAAAAAAAACAGAATTATTCCCAAATTTGAAGAAGTTTACACAATAGATAAAACAAGTCTGCAATACCCAATACCAAAATTACAGCCCAGGTAAATTCATTATTCAGGAGTATGTCGGGTTATCTACCCACGCAAGCCACGCGTGTCAGACCACCAATCTCAGGTTGTCTACAAGAATATCCGCACGCAGGGCTTCAGAATTATCTCAGGGGATAAATTAGAGCAACAGCGCGAGAAACATTCAACGAAGCGCAAACTTTAAATGAGAAATGGCTTCACAAGAAACGCCTTCCTCATCCGCCGTCCTTTTAATCCGGCTCCTAAAACACGCCCTTATCCACGGCCTTGGATGACAATCGGCAAGCCGTATCTTTGGCGAGCAGCGTCTAATTATCAGGCTTGTCTTTTATCAGATTTTTGCGCCGTGTGACTGTCGGCAGAGCTGCGCCCGATAACGCGCACTACTCTTACGGCTCCCGAAGGCAGTGAATTAAATTACGGCTCATAAAGGCAGCGAATTAAATTACGGCTCATGAAGGCAGTGAATTAAATTACGGCTCATGAATGCAGCGAATCGAATTACGGCACACGAATACAAGGAATTAAATTACGGCTCACGAATGTAGTGAATTGAATTACGGCTCATGGATATAGTAAAGTAAAATACGGCTCCCGAATGCACCGAATTGTATTGAAGGTTTGCGAATGTTGTAAGTTAAATTACGACTCCCAAATGCAGGAAATTCAATTTGCCATGTTGCCGACATGTTTTCAGTGTCTGGGCGAGCTGTGGGATAATGTTAAGGCCTCAGTGGGACTTTTATCCACCGCAGCTGCACGCGTCGTTTCCGTGTCCCGGATATCGTAAGGAAACTGGAAGATTAGCTTCGGCACCGCGTTAATATTCGCTACAATAATATGGTAAGTCACCTTCTCGGACTTTAGTGCAAAGTCTTCACCACATTTTGTTACTTGCAGGCATTGTCCGTCTGGTTACATACCAGGTCTTGTTGCACGAATATATCTGTCTTACTTCTTATTTATTCTTTGGATATTATAGCTTCTTGGGTCGGTTGCTATATTGTCACATAAGTGATTGCAGTGTCTCATTTTGTCTCGCATGACGCGTTCTCTTGTAAGATGAGTCGCATGATTATGAAGTAGGGGAGCTAACAAAATTCACGTATTAGTCGAACTGAATGTAAGTATTATATTATTCGAATTTCGAATAAAAAACATGAACGTTGAACTCAATGAAAAACTTTTAACACAGTCCACACATTTTGTGTTATTGTGTCACAAAATTAAAAAGAAACAAATTTTCCTTTTCAACGGCCAGTATTTCTCAGCAAAGGCTTGAAAATCTTGGGAAAATTTCACATTCACAAACATTTCACTAACAAAAGTCAGAAACTAAAACCTACGACAATTTGTGTACCTCCTCTCGTAATTTTCTACCTCACCGAGAATCGACACATAACTTGCCAGTGTACCGAGAACGTAGATACAAAACTTGCCGGTAGAGAACCTAGATGCAGAACTTGTCAGTCGACAATGTAGCTGTAGAGCTTTGAAGTAAAGAACGTAGATGCAGAACTTGTCAGTTGACGATGTAGCTGCAGAGCTTGGCAGTAGAGAACGTAGATGAACAACGTACCAGATGGAAAGTAGACGTTGAACTTGCCAGTGGAGGACGTAGATGTAGAACGTGTCAGTCGAGAACGTACATGCAGAACTTGCGGGCAGAAGACATATCGACCAGTTAGAAAATAGACGCAGCACTTGCCTGTGGAGAACATTCTGCACAAATCTGCTCACATTTCACCGGCTGTCGCAAATGCCAGAAAGTGCCTCAGGGATCCGAGATATCATCACCATTCATTGGCGGGGGCAAGCGAAGTCGAGGTTCTTTGTCAAAAAAGTGAATTGAGTGCGACATTTGACACCAAAGCAGTCGTGGCTCTAGCGCTCTGTGAGCTATCGCGCACGTAAATCTTGCAGACGCGCCCTACAACGCTCGGGCGCCCCTTGCTCTGCCTGTAAGTCAAGACTTCTGAAAAAAATGGGGCATAACTTGAGTTGATTTTGCCCGCGTGTGCTGAGGAATGGGCTGATATGACTTACCTGTGTCTGTAACATTTTATACCTATTGGCTGAGACATTGACTGTGTGGATTTACTGACTCGTACTGAAAAACTGGTTGCTATTTCTCGACTAACAGTAAAATCTTCACATACATATATATTGGTTCAGACTATGTAACACGTTATACCTCTCCGTTTTCAATGATTTTATGAATATTCAAATAATGTATAATTACTGTATGGAAATTTAATTTAGTTTCACTAAAGTAGGATACATGTCGTGGCTGTGCCGCATTTTCCACTCTGTGAACATTATACATATATTTTCTTAAGTGCGAAATTGTTGATTAGTTTCCTAGATTGGAAACTTTAATTTTATAACTAAGTTATTACATCATTTATACGATAATAATAGAAACATATGTTCATTTATGTCCTTGTCTAAAGAAAATTGAAAAATATTTCTAACCTTCATATTTACTGAAACTCTGAAATGAATTTGTCTCACATGATAAGTCATTACCCTAATTTTAGTTTAATTAAGAATTTCAATTGAAACTATATGAAATGTCGAAATTTACCTTAAAATTCACGTGAAATTAATTCCAAGTCTTTGACGCTTGGTGCAGAAATACAACGAGATAACAGAACAATTGGATATAAAAAACATTACATTCAAATTTTAGTAAGCTTTCAAACATCAGAACAAGAGTTCAAACACATCGAAGCTCATCAGCTCGGCCGAGACGAAGACCCTCCACAGATGCGATACTGCATGGGCTCCCAAATGATAAGAGGCACAGGTTTTTGTTCTGGCTACAGCGGCCGAAACCGAGCGCTTGCTGCAGAATTGAGCCAAGCATTACCTGAGGACAACAAAGTGTGCATTTCCGAATCAATTTACCGCCACAGTAAACACTGCATCCTCTAATTACTCCTGACGAGCCCTGCCTATAAATTGTATTTTGTAAGAGACGCGCGTCGCGTAGGAGGAGGGTTTCATGCAGAGCGCGTGAAGCGAACTCGTCGGAACCTTTGGTCAAATTTGTGCATTTTGCTTGAAGTGTGCAGTGTGAGTCAGCGCATGAATGTGTGTGGGTAATTTTCCCGTTGAGCATGTGTGCTTTTTTGGGCAAAGCGTGAGGACTTGATCGTTGAACGTGTGTTACTCTATAGCCAAACATGTGCACTACTCGATCTGAACATATCTGTAGGTAATCATGTGGGCAGGTGTACATGTGTGCATCTGAATATGTGTGCAGCTGAACATGATTGCAGATGAATATGGATACTTCGACAGCTGAATAAAACATACATACTCATTTACACATTTAAGGAGATAAAGAGCATAGGATAAGTTAATGTACCGCAAGGTATGCATTTTTCCTAAAATACTTTTAGTTTGAAATGAACAGGCCTCAATCATATTTATGCTATAATTCTCTTGAAAAGACTACTACAATTGTACAGTGTATTTTTTTGTGTTTTTATGCATTCTATACTCATTACCTCAGGTTACTGATTACTGATAAACTAAATGGCGCCGCTCCTTCTTCTAAACGTTCCTACTCACAAATAATTTTATTAGCCGTTGCACAATTACGCGTAGCACAAGTTTCCCAAATATGATAATCTCGTCGCTCCTTTTGACGACGAACACTTAAAGGACTTCAGAATTCGAAATATTTCATCAAATTTCATTTTACTTCCTCCAGGCATCCAACGTAACCTGGCGGGCGCATTCTTTCCCTCTGCAAAATCACTTGAAGTTTCTCCTCCAGAGTTTCTGGAACGGAAGTGCGAGGTGCGCATCTCAGCTTCTGAGAGTTTGTCGGAAGGTCAACAGGGCCTAGAAATGGTCCTTCCCGGAGATCTTTGACGTGTTCTCACAAGCCCTGTCCTGCCTAGGCGCAATACTGTCTGCAAAATTTCCGGCGTCACATCAAACACTGCCTAGCAGAGCGCGGCATCTTCCTTCGCCTTTTCAAAGTGGACTTCAGAACCTTCAGGGTGTTGCTGTTAATATTTCGCGTTATTCCGCGAGAATTTTTGCCAAACAACGTTTAGAAATGATTTGATAGTCGTGCAGAAATAAAGAGGGGCTCAAAAACATGTGCGCGATGATTCTAATTCAAATATTTCGAAAGAAAAGACCCGCGCATGCGCTGCAACTGCCAGGACACCGCCCACCCTCGGCTAATTAAGTAGTCACACTATATTCTCATATGATATACATATGTATCCGTAATTTTTTAATTCGAAATTTTTGAATTACAAACTGTGAGCCCATTTTTAGACCCCTCTGTATTCATACTCTCCTATTCATTTTAGTATTCTGTAATCCGAACTTTACGATCAATTCACTGTATGCTAAAGTGAAAACGTCATGATTCAGAAAGACTTTAACTTTAATGTTTGAAGCTACACCAAACGAGTCAGCTAAACAATGAAATTTACTGCACATGATTCAAGCTCATTACTTAAATCTAAAAAAACGATGCAGACGATGTGTTTTCGTAGCTATTTTATGCTTGTTTCATCATAATTTTTTATGCTATGTTTAGCGAAGAAATCGATTTTTCTGCCGTTAAATTCATCAAGTTCGTATGACCAATAACTCTCTCAAGGCTTACAATTGCATCATCTAGAATGTTTTCTGAGACCAGAACTTCGAGTTACGATGTCAAGTGCAGTAGACGCTCCCGCTGAGAACTGTCAAGTTTATTCGAGCAGCCGTTGGTCAAAGCGTCCAATTCGAGAGCAATTATAAGCGAAGAGCTGCGTGGAGCTCGATGCTGGTTCATGACGGGCCAAACTCTGAAGTAACTTCAAAGAGGCGTCACATGCATGTTAATCAAATGATTTAGCGGTGCACGTGCTGCTGATCATTGAATGACAGAAGAAGTATTTGGCTGGCACAGTTATGGAATGGGCATGATGCATTTGACCTTTATGAAACACAAGATAAGTTATTTCTCGGGCGGGGGCTACAAAGAATCACAACGAGTCCTTTCATTGTTTTGAATAAAAATTCAGTTAATGGTGTCACTATTCCCTTGTATGATCATCATTGTTCAATTTATACTCTGTTATTATTTTTGATAAAAACACGTCGTGTTCAGTATAAAAACTGAAGGAATATTGCTACAAACGAGGGAGCGACTGCAAGGTCTTTGAAATTTTTGTCCTCTTGCGTGAGGCAGTTGTTCGGGACGATGAAGAGGGGGATTTGAGAGTAGGATTTGAGGAGGAGTGGAGTGAGGGGGACTCAAATGAGGAATTACGGAGATGGATTTGGGATCAGGAAAAGAGAGAAGGATATTCACGGCACACATCAGCACGATGACGAGTCATATCGTTGAGCTGAAGTTGAAACACAGCAGCCAAGAAACACAGCAGCTGAGAAACACAGCAGCTGAGAAACACAGCAGCTGAAAAACACAGCAGCTGACAAACACAGCAGCTGACAAACACAACATCTGCGAAGCACTGCGGCTGCGAAGAACAGCATCTGAGAACCACAGCAGCTGAGAAACACAGCAGCTGAAAAACACAGCAGCTGACAAACACAGCAGCTAACAAACACAACATCTGCGAAGCACAGCAGCTGCGAAGAACAGCATCTGAGAACCACTACAGCTGTAGTCTCAGCCAGTGCCGGACGCGACATCTGTTGTATGAAGCAGCGTCGGTGATCCCACAGGCTGGCAGCTGTTGTCGAAATTAACTTACGTATCGTTTTAACTTCAATTAACTATGCCATGAAGGTTATGTAGCTTTAATACCTCGAATATGCAAATGGAAAAGCTTTCAGATTCAGCAAATTTCTATTAAATCAATCAATTAATTATGGCAGTGGTGCTACTACTCGAGGCACAAAAAGTTCAGGGTCCTTTTCCGTGAAGTACTTTCTCAAAGACGCAGCTCGCCCTTTCTCGAGAGTCCCCTACACCCCCTCACTCAAGCTCCCGCACTCTGTGAGACAGCTTGCCCCTAGTCCTCTACTTCATTTCTCCCAGAGACTCCTAGAACACCTCTCTGGTGCGCTCTTTGTGCTACTTCTACATAGGTTTCGTCTCTATGCCACTCTCAGATCCTTAATTCCTGCTTACGAAATAAAAGGTCAGAAAAATCACGCTTTCATACGAGCTGTTTTTCGCACTATGGAGTTTCAAAGATGTTTTGAATTCTCAATGCACCAAAGATTCCTCTTACTGTGTCATGTAAAAAACTTTGCTCTATCATTTTTATTGGACGAGGGATCTTTCTTTACCAGCGAGGGCCTAAAAAAACACAATACTGCTGCGCCTGCCGCTGTCACGTTATCAAATTTCAATGCCTCTTGTAGCGACATATGGCAGGCAGGTATTAAGCGAACAATGAAAACTAAATGAGTCTAAGTCCCGCACCAGTCGAGCGAACTAACAGCCTCCTGTCGCACTGAAATAAACACACTTTAAGGGAAGCAACAGAACGGCATCGGAGTCTTAAACCCTTTTGTTTGTAGACACAAACTCCGCGGGAAAAAGAGCGTTCACCTCGGGCTGTCCAGCAGGTCATCAGTCACGCCTGCTGGAGAGCTGTAACTTGCGTTCAGGCGGGGCCACGTTGGGGGCAAAGACCACTAGCTCTAATGAACCTGAGCTCAGGCCGGCATCTGGTCAAACGCTTCAGCTTGCACTTTGGCTCTTGTGCGAGTGGTGGGCGTCAACTTTGCAGGCAAACACATTATTCATTTGAAATTGCGAAACACGAGCAAAGCAGCTAGGGAAAATATGCTACGTTGAATTCATTAAGTTCGTACCGTGATAGGATGACTGTGAGGAGTTAGCAACTTCTAACAATCTGATCAGAAAATTATCATGATGGGTTTACTGCCGCAATAAAACATATGAGCTCTGATGATGGTCTTCGGACGGTTTTGATGATCATTACTAGACGTTGAATTATTCTGATAAGAGAAATTCGTGGTGTTGCGTATTAGTTAACAGCAAAATTTATGTACAAATGTTTCCAATTCCTGTGATTCGGCAGAAAAAGGCACCAATTGTTGTTTTGGACACAAATTTCTCTCGAACGCGACAACTAGTTTCGAAGATCATAAAATGCAGGATATTAAAAAACAGCTACTTTGTATTAAAGCATCTCCTGTACACCACCGCACCCATTGCACCACTTGACTCCCTGTGCCAATACAGCCCCTGTAATACTACACCCCTTACGCCACTACAACCCCTGTACCACTAC
>VOMN01058431.1:0-13570 GCA_014899125.1 Orchestia grillus | reverse complement strand
CTGCGCTGTCTGCGAAATGAACCGTGTTTGCCGACGCGCCGTCATGTACTCTCTTGACTCCTTACTGAATCTTTTCTTCTGACCAGGGAACATGGAGCTAATTTACTCGCTCGCTTCTTCGTGTTCTTGTCTTATTCAATTCCATGCTAATTATTTCTGCTATAGTCCAAGTTTGCAATTCTGCACTGACGTTTAATCTGAGCACCTGGAGCTGTCTAATCCTCTGATTTAAACTGTCCGAAAATTGCAAAAGTTGGCTCAAGGAGAGAAAAGTTATACTGCGAACTCGTAAATCACTAAATTCTCATATAGGGAACTACCGCATAATAATCTTTTGTATCTTCATGGCTCAGGGTGTACGACAGCATTTTAATTCGCTTACAAGTTTACACGGTGCACGTATCTTCTGAAATCTTTCCCGCCGCTAAAAATAACATGATTGTACGATCAAATATTTTTCTTTCATGAGTTGATTGACTTATATTACAGCTTTGCATTTTCAAAAATATTTATTTATTACCTCTGGTTTTAAGACATTTTCAGTATCGTGGTGACTGAGTTAGTATAAAGACATCGACTGAGCAGTCTACTGCCGCCGAAAGTTGACTCGGTGACACTTCAAGATACGAGTTTGAGAATCGAGAAAATTCTACCGTGGGAGTAGATTTCACTCTTAAAATTGTGATTTTCTTATTCCAATTCGCAAATAACTATTTATGTAATTACTGTACGACGTATTTCTGTGGAGGACTGCCGCCGCATAGGGTGTTAATGCTGGGAGTAAAAAACGTCTATCGGGCAAGTTCTCTTGATTAACGCTCCTGTTGAGACCTCAGCATACTTTGCAGATGCGGGAGGAGGAGGAGAGCGAGGGGAGTCGGAGTGATGGACTTGTCCCATCAAGCTTTTCTTCTTCGTTCGTGACATAAATTTCTGTCGTGCACGGAACTCCCTCGTTGCCTCCGATATTTCTTAATGGCTTTAATGACACCTGGTTGTTATATTCTGTGTTATTCTATTCGTATTTACCTTAACGTTGTTCAATCATAATAGTTATACTTGAAAAGTAAGTATATTTTGAAAAATTGTTGCTAAATGTAGAAAGACTGACATCGGTACTATTAAAATGAATTCAAAATAAACCCTTAACTGTGTGAATTCTAGACAATCCATTAACCCGAAATTTTCATAATCGCTTTTAAAGCACGCAACTTCACACATATTACGTTTTACAAACTCGTTAACAGTTTGAACACTTTCAAGAATTTTATAAGCGATTTGATATTAAGGGTGAATAATTCGTCACTATTTCTTCTACTGTCAATATAGGTGTTTGGTGCAGTGTTCCCCCGTTGAGCCTTGAGGTGCACAGAGGCCTCTCATGAATACAAATTGGACCTGTGATATTTTCTCGCTAATGACACATTTGGAAGCCAACGGGTCAGTCAGTAGTTTACTGGGACCCTCATTTATAGAGACAGTCTGCTCTTGCATTGGATGCATGCGAGTTGGAAATCGATGTTAGTCATTTAGAAAAAGCAGTTATTTCACTCACGGGTAGTTTTTGTGAGTGTTCACGTCAATATAAATTCAATTTTATTGTCTGTAAATCTTGTAATTCTAATCGGTAACTTGAAAAAATACCTGTGTTGTATTACAGTTAAATTCATTACGTATTTAAATTGTACAGAATTGCTTAGCAATGATAGACAGTTATTTGAACAGTTATATTAATGATCGTGTTTCTATTTTGGTGAAAGATATTGCCCGCAGAAGTATGCTTTACGAGCTGATTGTCTCATTTCTTGATTCAATTTGAGTGCACAAGAATTTTTGCATTACACCTGAATTGATGTTATCACACGTTCTACAGTCCATGTCTCAGACTTGATGGATATTCGGTGACTAATGCTGCGAGCAAAGCCCTGCTCTTAGTCTTATTACAAATCAGAACGAGTGGATTTTCATCGCTCTTTTTTAATATATTCATGGTTTTATTCTCATTTTTTGGCAGATCTTATCAGCGGCAGACCGAATGCGTCGTTCCACTGCCGGAGGAATTGTCTTTTGTAACCGTGAAATCGATTTGTTAGGCAATCCCGTGTTGTTGTGGGGGGTGATACTGTACAGCCATAGGGACTCCTGCTTGCCTCGTGGCCTTTGTGCCGTACATTTGCACAGAGAACTCATTACTTAAGCTTCTGCTTTTGGTGTGGTGTGCACACACTGCACGTGAACGCGTTTACTGAATCGAGGTGAGATGCCAGTGCACTGGAAATGCAGGAAATCTCTAGAGTTCATTGTGGCTAAGCGCAACGGTTGTAGCTACATTCTTGATCGACTTCGTTGTCTGAAATTTTCACCTATTTTTGAAGCGCTTTTGCTGCAGAACTTTAGTATAGTTCTTCCTTTAAATTCTCGTGCCTGGAAAAATAACTCTAGCGGTAACCTGAATCGACAGTTGCGTTTCAAATGCAGAAATTGCGCCCTGCCCTTCCAAGTTGTACATTAGGATATTTCAATCCCGCTTGAACTTCATTTTTCATGCAAAGCTCCAAGTTTTGGAGGGCTGTCATTGAAATGGATTGCTAGTTTCATGGACGCTGTCGCCTTCATTGCCTTTTTAAGGACAGTTCGTCTTTTTATTTCGGTCGACCGCTATAAAGATTACCAGCATTCGCTTCATTTTCTACCATGTTTCGAGGGCATTTTGCATGTGTCGATGCAATAGCATTTAGTGCATATTTCATGGGCAGGTTTTATGCAGAGTTCGAGGGCTTGAAATGCCCGGCCGCAATTTACGAGTCCACCACGCACATTGAGGGCCTAGTTCGCACAAAGGCTGAACGCTTCTACCGCTAGCGTGCCATTCGGGATTCATTTTCTCACAATATATCGGAATCTATTGTTTGGAATGCTGGCTACACAAAAGGAAATATAAGACCAGATGTGGGATATGAGGTAAAAAATATTCCAAAAGCGTGCGTTAATTCCTGTAAGTTTTGTGGAGGAATATATTTATGCAATACCGTAAACTGAGTTTTATGTAGATAAGCTTGCATCTTTTAAAGAAAGTGATGCGTTTAACTTAGATACGTTAAGGATATTTAGAGTAAAATTTTAGTTTTGCTCCTTTCGGACTGCGTACTTCTGCCATAAAGAAGCCGTGCAAGCCGAGTTTTGAAACCGTTGATCTTCACAAAGGATGTTTCATTTGCATGGCCACTAGTCGTTCCGGATAATCCTTGCATTTTAACTTCCACTTTAATTGACTTCGGATTTATCGGTTCAGTGGTTTTATAACAGTTTTTTTCACCGGGTAAGCCGGTGAAGGGAAAGGGGTTCTGAACGCGCGTCGCGATTGGTTCCGATTGTGTTGCAAGTTCGCTGTCGTCATGCTCTGAATAGTCCTTTTCTTTGAGCTTGGGCATGACCAAATTGAACGGTGTCCGGACCCTTGTGTGTATTCAAAGGGGAGAATTAAACTTCTGTAATTTTCTTTGCTGAGAAATTCCCAGCTGATTTCTTGCGTTTGCAAATCTTCCCTTTCCATTAATTATAACCCTTGCATGGTGACACGATACATACTACGAGGGACTTGATTGTGCCCAGTCGTAACTTTAGTTATGGAACCAGGCATTGCAACACAAGAAGTAATGAAATTCGCTAAATTTCTGGGAACCACGGGAAATCATTTCTGTGATATTATTACACAGTGAATGCACGCAGTCTAACTAGAGCCGTATAAAAGAGTTAATCGAGAAAAATTGGTAATTCGAAATGTGTTGTATAATAAGAAGGTTTTGGATAGTTTTCAAATAATCTGAGAATGCAGGTAGCAAGAAGAGTCGTGAATATAACTACTTGTGTACGGAAGTAAGCTTAGTAGACCATGAGAGACGATCAATTGAAATGGGATATTTTATCTCGTTCCATGGAACAACGGAACACAAGGTTTGAGCAGTGTTGCTTGAAAATCAGATCAAGTTAAGCAAAGCGAGTAATATAGGTAACATAATAAAATCGAAAAGCAGATCCACATGAGGCTGTGAATAATGCGACCCAGTGAAAAATGGCGTTCAACATTAAAAATGCATTCTTTAGTGATTTTACCGTCACAGAAGGCGCACGACTGTGACGACTGGCGAGGGCTGAGGGTGGGTTGGTATACAAGCAAGGCAGGCGAAATCGACCGCCACGTTACGGGAGAAGGAACCTGGGCGCACAGAGCATGAGTATATCCTGCAATACTTTTTTCTGGTGACGCAGTATAGGATCTCGGGCAGATCTTTGGGTTTGGAGGTGAGAAACACTTTGTTCCTACCAAGTGTCATTCATTGAATAATATTAAAGTGTGTTTCGTTAATGAAGATTGCTGTAATTATCGTACCCTGTTGGCAAGGCACCGTTTTGCAAGATTTGCCTCCGCAATCAACGTGTCCGCAGTAATTGTTTCCGGAGCCTATGTCGATGATGAGTGATGCTCTCTGGTTGAGCGTGCTGACGTATCCCCGATTTTGATATTCACGTCACCCTCATTCTACGCGAGTTGATACTGGCTTGACTCTCATGTTTGCATGATCTTGTTGTCACCCAGCACAAGTTGCTTGACGTACTCCAGTACAGTTCTGGTTTTATTTCTTGCTGTGGTGGTCATACATGGAACTTGGTATCGATAGTTTTCGAACGGCAATGTAGTGCACTATGTAGATGTATCAAATAGTAGTTGCGAGCTCTTCTTTTTTCAGTACCTCCCGCGTTTTTACAAAGTCGACAGCGAATGAGTTCAATTTCTTAATCGTTTTTATAGCCCGAACTCTTTTGTGCCTAAATGTTACGACACAAACAGCAAAGAGTGTCTTGCTAATTTCTCTCTATTTAGCAGTGACAATGAATGCCTGAAGAGTCTGTTTTCCTTAGCTGCAATCTTTTTTATTTGTCTCTATTTTAATAATAGAGTGAATGTTCGTTTATTCTCTCTGTGTTTTTATTAGGTCTTGGATCCCCTTCACTTTTTGGCAATTTAGTTAGGGATAGATGAGCGACTTTTTATTTACATAGCCATACTATTTCAGGATCTCAGCTCCGATACCTTTAGAAAATTCTTTGAAAGTTGAAAATGCAAGATACTGTTAGGAGTAATTTATACTTCACGAAATTATTTCATTCAATGTTTTGTCGTGATGTCCTGTTGAAATTGTTTCAATAAGTCAAATTGAGGGAGTCTCCACTGAGGCAGATATTTTCTATATTTATTGATTTTGAGCCCTTCCGTGGATGCAGGATAGGCCATGGGTAACGAGGTTAGGTTAGTTAGGTGTGTCTATCCTAGGCTATAGGCACTTGCGTTCCCATTGGGGCACTGTTAGGTTACCACAGCTACTCAGCTAAAGCTAGGTCTTCGGGACTTCTACCTTTCGTGCCTACTTTGCTTCTTTCCATTTTCATGCCTTCTTCGCTGATTATTCTTATATTTTTTCTCTCTTTTTTTCTTAACTTGCTGTTTCTATGCGCAGGAAATCTTGTGTGTGAATACATCTGTGTATAGATTCCATGTTTTCTGAAGTCTATTCTAAATGGTCTCGACTTATTACTCTCTTGAGATCGCCTTTGGTGTGACTAGGGAACTTTAAATAACTAATAATAATATTAATGTCGATTTTGCAGAAAATTCATCAACTTTGGAAAAAAGTAACAGTCAGCTGTTGTGAATTTCTACATGTTCTTAGCTAAGTTCAAGAAAAAAAAGTAAGCATGGAACCAAAATCTGAAATTTTATATATATGAACTTTTCTTAACAGTCGAATGATGTAACGTAAAATAATTTTCAATCAGCAGCTAGAACATTTTCTTACCCTCACTCCAAATACTGTTCGTCCCTGTTATAATTGCGAGCTTTAGAAGAGTGCATCAATTCTCATACATACGCAGTAATTTTCTCTATATTGGATCATCCCCCAGCGAGAAACGCTCGCCTCAGCAACTTTCAGTTTTCTACCATTTGAAGACGGGTATTATTCTTGGAAGTAATTTTTTCGTAGTTCTTCAAGAATTTTGAGATTCACCGCTCAGCTTTAAAAAAAAATCAATGCCCTGTAAGAGAAATTTCTCTTGAAAGTTTCGTACTTTCTACAGTTTTGTCTTGTGCGCTCACTCTCAAGATTAGATCAAATCAATTCCAATCCGACGACATCCTGCCAATTCTGGACGACTTTTCGCGAGTGTTCCAAGATTTTGGGCTGGTTTCAATCAGCGCTGTTATGCGCAGCGTCGCACGGGGCTAACTCACGCCGGCCGCCGAGCTTCATTTGCTCACCGACTGCACAGATGCGAGTATTGCTCTACTTTATTGTAATTACCGTTCGGGACACCCACCTTGCTATAGAATGTTTCATTTTCAATCTGCTGAACGTTGAGAAAAACTGAGTTTTAGTACGTTGGTCTGGTTGATGGATTTTCAATATAATCTTGAGCTGACATATAGGACTAGCACGATCTCGCTTCGACGGTTTTCGCTGTCAGCTGATACTTCCTAATACAATCTCTGGAATTGAGCCGGCAAAACTTGGTGAAATTTACGCGTAGGCGCCTCGATCTTTTCGAGACTCCCCAAGTTTTCCCGTTACGATTGGTTTTGTGGTTCCCCAAATGAGCGTCTCAGAAATCTGCCGATATATCTTGTATATAGAGTGCCTTTGATAACATCGACCAACTCGGTCCAATGTTTGACAAAGTTTCTGCTCTGGAACTTGTGTCTTTGTCCAAGCCATGTATTACTTGCGTGTGCTTTTGCCAGCTTTGTGTAATTGTTTAGAATACGGAGATGTCTACTGTTTCTGGGTTTCAGTTCACATTTTCATCATCAATTATCTATTGTTTGCATCCTGTTCTTTTGCCATGATTTTAAGTGACCTCTGAGACACGGTAATGTTTAATGAATGAAAATATCATAAAAACTCGTGCTAAAGTATGATACTTCTCCTTTTTCAGGTACGATGACTTTGAGGCGCTTGTTGCTGAACTTTCAGGTAATAATTTTACGTATTTTGTTCACTGCAGCTGCAATATTCGTGAGGTATTTCTATCGGAGTTCTCAGTGGGGAATTTCCGTACATTGGAAACTTTACACTCGTTTAATGCACAGGTATTCTTGAACTCTCAAAAAAGATGAAGATCTTGCCTATCCTCGCTAAGAGTCCTTTCGAAGGTTAGCTGTTTTGCTGACAAGCCCCTGTATTTGTTTTTGGCTAACTTTAGCGAAAAAAGACGCAATGTTAGAGTCTGTCATGGGTTAAGCTAGAGAATGAATTTTTCTCACGTTCTTATGTTTCTCACATGTGAGCGGGTGTGTCAGAAAAGCGTTACTGACCTGTATAAATGTCAGTTATT
The DNA here is from genome assembly GCA_014899125.1 of Orchestia grillus. Classification (NCBI taxonomy): domain Eukaryota; kingdom Metazoa; phylum Arthropoda; class Malacostraca; order Amphipoda; family Talitridae; genus Orchestia; species Orchestia grillus. The sequence continues at coordinate 6,181 of VOMN01058431.1, read as the reverse complement.
CATCTTAGGTTTTTTCCAAAGACTAGTACCTATTTTTAAAAACTCACTAGGCGGACGCTGGAGCAGAAGTCACTTTCGAATTACGTAATTTCTCACACTCACTCTATGTTTTGGATTTCCAAGTATTTAACTCTGCATATTTGGTAGCTAAGTTTATGACTGTCTTGGTTTAATGTTCTCTAAAATTAAGTGAAATATATTCCAAATTTTTAGTTCAAAAGTAACTTATTATTCATCCTTGCGATTCATTTTTGTATCCATATTTGAGTGATGCTAACGCTGAAGCGCCGCCAAAATACTACGTTGCGATTGTAGTATACATAATTAACCTCCAAAAGAGAGCTACAGAGGGTGTTAGGGAAAAGAGGTACAAAATTTTTCTCATATCAGAAAGTGAGAAACGAAACGCTTTGGCCTCTATGAAACTTTGCGAAAATAAATTGTTTTTGAGAGGGGGAAATTTGAAAATAAAAGTGCCTACAAATAATTCATCTATACATTTACTTTACAGGAATTGTTAAAAGTTTCCCCCTCCCACATCGATGCACTTGTGATATTTCCAACTGAAGGACTGCCAGATATTGTGGAAAAGGCCAGCACCTGTGGAATCAGAGAAAGAACTCGTGGCAAGAATTGTAGTGGCTTCTGGCGATATTTCTGATATGCGAGGCCTTTTCACAATATCCTGCAGTTCTTATTTTCCCTAACACCGCGTATGTATATAGACCCTTCAATAAACCTGGTCGATTTACCTGCGCGTCCATATGTAATGGCAGTGCTGTTTTTATCTGCTAAGTTTAAGCGGCGCCTACAATACTTTAACTCTGCGTAAGTCACGGACTACGGTGGAGACGTTATATAGACGGTTTCTAAATTTTATGAATTGTATTGCATTGTACGCGTTTGGAATGGGTTAAAAAGTTCTGCAACAGAAGCTAAGCAAAAAATGACCGTAATATAACGACTCGTTTGCCATTTTAAAGAACTCGAGAAATAATTATTAGTTTCCATATGAATGTAATGGTTCAAACTTGGTATTAAGCTCTTTAAGTGTTGACACTCATATTTTTTATACTCCTCATTTGTTTAATTTTTTCGTGGAATGTGAACGTGAGGTTGCGGTTTTTCTGATCGCTTGAATTCTCAGTACTTAATTTGAGCTCGTTTCGAGTTTGATTTGTGTGCTGTGCTTTTCATATTGGGACAATATTCGTCAGTGCAATAATACTCAAGTTGGGAGTTTTTACATAAATGACTGAAACTGTTTCAAATAAGTGTATATCAAAACGGCAAAGTGTAGGTGTATTATAACCTCAGTCGCCATCATACCGGTCGCTGTTTCTTTTCTAGTTTACAGGGCCGACTCAAAATAAGCGTCTGTATTCAGGGTTTTTTTTCGCGACCTTTAGCTTTTTTCAATACACCTAAATGGTGTTCAAAAACTAACTGTACAAACTTTGACAATAGATTTTAAAACTCAACAAAACGACTTTTCGAGGATAAGCATAAATCCAAACATCGTTTTCGAGCCATCGAATCTCAACGTTGAGTACATAGGGTTCTTCTGACCACTATGTAGGACAGTTCCCAGAGTCGTAGGTGATGGAAGCTCATTTGATTGCAGGATTTTGTTACTCAATTGGAATGACACTAAGTGTTCAAAATGTCCGCCCGCTACGTTAGTGCAGGTCTTGTACCTACGCAGAAGCGATTCCCGGACTCGCTGAAAAGATGCGCGATGCGATACAGAGTGGAGATTTTTCTTAGAGACCTACAACCTTCACGATTCGATATCTCGAAAACGAAGAATGCTTGAAATTTTACTTATTTTCGAATAAGTCCTTCTTCTAAGTTTTCGGGCGTTCCGCCAAAGTTTGTACTGTTATTTTTCGAACATTCTGTATAGCGGAGAGGCGTGAATAAATTGTGAGCGAGTGTCGTCTTGCAAATAGTGCCACCAATTTTTGTTCAGAATTTGTTTTAAGTTAACGTCGAGTGGAAAGGTAAACTAAACAGGTTGAAAATCCGCGAGGTTTCTGAGAGTTGACATTTATTGATATTTTCTCAAAAGCATCTCACAGACAAAATTCTACTATGCAGTCGTTTCGAAATATAGCAGTATTAACATTCGCATGGTTCTCGTTATATTTTCGTCTCAGGATCGAAGTGACAGAATAATCAATTTATTCGATGAACAAATTTCTGAGGTAGAGATTTTGCTTTTGCAACACTTATAAATCGAGTTCCCTCAACGGACAGGAAGTCTTTTCTTGCGTGTTCCTTCTGTAAATATTTGCGTCTCCTTTTCCGATGTACTGCAAACAAATGAACAGAAGTTAATGAGATTTCCTTGGTGAAATGAGCCGCATCCTTGTTGATATTGTGGTCTGACCACTCATGCTGTCTTCAAGATGGACTTGCCTACGGTTAGTTTAGCGGACATCACGAGATGAAGTTCATTACCATAAGAGATCCAAGGAACGCACCACTCCAGCACTACGGCCTCACAATAGCCCAGACGGTCCATTTGCTCTGCATTAACCATACGCTGTATAGCTCGCCAGGTCTTTTGGTCAGTACCGGCCGACTCTTCTATACTCCATTACCATTTCCATTCTTCGAAGTCGCGTTTCGTGGCCGCAGTTCTCCCTTTGATTTATATTTACATTTTTATGCCGTAAAGATTTGGTGTGGGCTCAGTGCGCCATGAAAAGTATAGAAGATTATTTGCTTCCCAGCACTCAAGCGTTGTCCCTACAAAACCTCCCGGCTGAATTTGTGGTTTCGACGCGCGCAAAATGTTATGTCAGGAAATGTTGCGAGTTGAAATGCTTCATTTATTTCAAAAACATTGTTTCATTGTTGTTGCGTCAAATGTCCCCAGGGAAAATTCTGTGTCTTTTCATTTTTCTCATTTCTTAAGAGAATTCATTTTAAAATTTAGTTTCACTTTTTGTTCATATAAGTTTTCTCTTCCAACGCTCAATGGTCACTTGGTCGTTTGGAGTATTGTGAAAGAAAATAAGAAAACATAATCTGTCATTCATTATTTAAGTTTCAGCTTCTACTGTATTCTCAATAATATGCATATAATATTTGAACCCACCAGTTTCCAGTAAATGCGTGTTATCATTTGAGAATAATCCTCACACTTCATCTTTCTTGGGTCGAAGTGAGCGCCATGCGACTCGAATTTCCCGAGTGCCCTCCGAGCAGGCGGCCGAGTGAGCGGGCAGGCTCAGAGCTGCTTCTTGTAGGAGACGAGACGTCAATACCGGGCTGCTTAGGCCAGGGTTCCTCAACCAGGTGTGCTGCACAACCTTGGGGCGCGGAATTGCATGTCAGCAGGTGCGAGAGGTGTAGAAAATGTTCAGATGCTGAAATTAACTACGTTATTCTGTTCACCAAATTTTGGGTAAACTCGTCTTTCATCTTTAAGAAGTGGCTTTGAATTTGAATGGGGTGGGAGATCACAGCAGTAAAATTTTCTTTGTAGCGCAGACGTAAAAAACGTGGGCACCACTGGTCCAAGCGTCCTTACAGCGCTGTCAGTGTACTCCCGCCAACGTGTGATGAATTGTGCTGCAGGAATTGAGAGGAAAAGAGATTGATCGAGCAGCTCCCAAGGGACCACACGAATAAATGTAATATTTTCCCGCAGACATGCTTGCTAAACTAGAGGGTTTGTTTAACAGAAAAGCTAAATCCACGTATTTAAATTGTATCCGTCGCTCGTAAGGGCATTTTTCTGCCAGAGAACTTTATTTAGAGCTTAAGCCTGACTAGACAGTTCACTAGATCAGTTCACCGGCAGGCCATTTTGCTCGTGTTTGCCTCGAGATTTTTCTGTAGTAAATAATTCATACAAAAGATGATATGGCAAACTAAAAGTTTGAGACAATGTCCAGCATAAACATCATTTACATAAGTTCGTTTTGCTCTAAGAGCACACAAGTCGATTGTTTGATTAAAGATCAACCAGCACAAAGACTCAGAAGTGCGTGAAGTTTGTGCACGCGGGTTACTTTTGCGTAAAATGAAGCCCTGGAAAGAAAGTAGAGGTTATGGGAAGAACCGTCTCGTACGGAGAATTCCTGTCACCGCGAGCCAAAAGAATGGATGTCATGCTCGCCGATACTGCCCCCTGTATTTCCTCGCGCTATATTTCTGTCCTCTGTGCGGGAATTTATGAAAACGCGAGACTCGGCGGAACTCAGCGCGGAAATGAGAATACTACGCAGAGCTCAAGTAGGAATAGATAGAACCTTTATTTATTTTACAGAATTAAAGTCATTGTTAAAGTCTGAACATCAAGCTTTTAGTTAAGGGTGAGTTATATAGAATGCAGCACTATTCATCAATACTAATGACATGTGTTCAGGTTCTTTGCGAGTTTGGTATCAATTTTTCTTTTCTTTTCAAGATTTCCTCGTCACGTTTGAAAGCATTTCTTTATAACTAGAGCGCTTAAATTTCCGAGCTTCCCGAGTTTCAAAATTTTTCAAAAATTGTCGTATGATTAAATAAATGAACGATAGATTTCCTGTTTCGGATTTCCTCGGACACTGCTGCGGCTTATAATGTCCCACCATATTTTTTTAGATTTCCGGTTGAGCTCCGAGCGCTGCATTGTAGCATCCTTCAAGCGGACTGATGGCAGCGCGCCTAAGCCATCAGCTCACGTCCCTGTGGGCTGGGACTGCCTCCGTCACCCACGCTGGTGTATTGTACATCACTAGACACATGTGAGGTTTTTTCTGGGGTACTTTGCTCCCCTCGCTGGGTTGTGAAGCGCTCGCTGCAGCATTTGTAAGCTCTTGCTCTCTTCCCCTCCTCGGCTGCATTTTTTATTCAAATAACTCTCGTAGGCATCGGCAGATTTTATATGAAGCTCATGATCAAACCCAGGGAAGTATTCATGATTCTTTTATTCTAAAAGACTTTATCGCCGCTCCTAAGTGTGCATGCATCGTGGGACCTGTGAGAGGAGGCTGATCAGACGGAAAGGTTTGATGTATCTCACAAACTTTCCATGGTTGAACTAAAATTACAGTTAGGATAACAGGGTCTTTTTTTCAGTTCCCCGGAGCTTCTGCGTAGTCGCTTTTACTTAAACTTATCTGCCTCATTTTTGCATTGCGTAGCTTCACTGTAATATACTTGCATTTATCTTACAACTCTCATTCTCTACTAAAAGCTTATTAAATCTCTCAACACGGTTTGTAGACACTTCTTAATCAAAAGGGAAGAATTTTATAATTAATCATCGGCGAACAAATTTACACAACCGGAAACTGGAATATTTCCTGTTGCTCGCACTTGTGGTCGTCACCCACACACAGTGTAGTAGCCATCACCCGTACTGCTCTTTGTTGACATTGAATACATAAACCGTACTGCAGGCTACTTTCTGGAGCGGCAGCGCACTGCAGACAAAAAATGCATATAATTTTTGGGTGCATCTACTACATATGTTTATGGAGATCGCTGAAAATATTTACAGCCAAACCTTAAATGACTCGCAGTAAGAACAAAAGGCAACATTCCGAAGGCCGAACTCTGTATGGACCCTTCGAGGACGAGTCAATTAAGCTGCATCTGAATACGAGTCCGACCCGTATTCAGTTGCTGTAATTTTTTCGGCTTTGTGTGAGCGCACATAAGATTGATAAACTTTGCGTAAGTCTCAAAAAGCGGTGGACACTACGTACAGACGATTTCAAAATTTTCAGACGTGGCTAGGTACTTGGTCGTTTGGAATAGGTTAATTGCAAATTTTCTCTCTTTGCGCCCGGTGTTTAAGTTTACGCCGGATCTCGAAGCTGTGCCGTATGTTGGCCGAGCATATCCATCTTTTGCAAAACATGTCCATCTTATCGTCATATCTATCATATCCATCCATCATATCATCGTATCCATCCATCTTATCCATCATATCATAATATCCATCTTTGTAAAAACCTGGAGTAGAGGTCGCGTCACCTGTTTATGCTTCTTTTACGTGTTTCTTGCTGGACACGTGTCAAGTGATGAGGACGCTTGTATATGTGGTGTGAAATGTCTCCTAGCCTTTAACTTGGCAGCCTAATGGTCCCGCGGCCACACTTGCGTGTTAACATCTAATTACAGTATTATGTTAGTACGCTATCTGCCGGCTCTGTACATCATCGCACCTGCGGCA
>VOMN01058427.1:0-20983 GCA_014899125.1 Orchestia grillus | reverse complement strand
CAAAGTATTTATTTTGCCAATTTTACTTGACCCCTGAAATATATTCGTGATTCCCTCGAGGACCACGGACTACAAGTTAAGAACAGCAAGGTCAGACGCAGACCAAGGTTAGTGATGAATGAGATAAGGTTGATGATAATTAGTGAGTTAAAAGCTCCCTATCTACATAAATATAATCCAAAGAGAGCAAAGAGAAGAAGGAACCATTCAGTATAGACTAGAAAACGTGGAATCTATGCAGAGGTGTGCTCATACACCGGATTTCCTACTCATAAAAACAAGTTGACAAGGAAAAGGACGAAAAACCAAAGAAAATATAGAAAAAAAGCTATAATAATTGAAATAAGCCGAGTGGGCACAAAAGACAGAAGTCCCGAAAGCCTATCCATATCTGAGGTAACCTAACAGTGCTCCACTAGTGTCGCCAGTCCCATAGCATAGGATTGACCAAACCTAAGTGACCAAACCTAAGTGACCAAACCTAAGTAACCTAACCCTAGTGCTTATCCTATGCCCCTCTGAGGAGGAATGAGTTAAGGTTCAGGGAATGACGCCTCGCTATGACTTCAACGCTCGCAGGAAGCCTAATATCAAACAGCAGGCGACAATAACCTTGCTATCGCACAATACTCGTAATATTTCACCTGTTGGCAGCTCACTTCAAATGAAAAAATGTTATTACTGTCTCTGTAAACGAGTAAATTTAGTTTAAAATGGAATGAAAGTAATTCATAATCTAACTTACTTAGAAGAGTCTTTGTCTTTTTTGGTCTTGGACGATCCCCCAGATCCTTGAGTCGGCTTTTCCGTTTTCTTTCCAGAATTTTCAGGAGTCTTGAGATTGTGAGCAGCATGAGGGTGGTGACCATTGGCACGTTCAGGAGACGCGGACTCAACAGGGGACTTTCTGCCATCCTGAGCACTAGCAGGAGCATCACGTGATGATGCCTCCGTAGTGCCGCCGACGGACCCGGGCTGTTCACCTGCAACAAGTGGCATCTTTTATCTGTCGCACGCGAGAGACCCAGATCAAGTTTGTATCTTTTTCCTACAGCAAACGAAAGATTTAGAGTAAGTCTGCACCTTTTCCAACGCATGCGAAAGATTTAAAACCATTATATATCTTCTTCTATGTGCAAAAGATTCAGGACAAGTTCGTTTGCATTTTTCTTACAAGAAATATTTCATTAAAGTCATTGATTCTAGTTTTCAAGATTTTTACGCTTGGTCTTTCCAAAAAGTAGATTTTGAAGATCACACTGATAGAACAATACTTTAAGCCGGCATAAGAACCTCGGTCAAAATTAGAACATCAATGCTATCCGAACTCGAAAAAAACAGTACATTACATGAAGCAGGCCTTTAGTTCCAACAATGGGGTTGAGGGAAGCATACCTGTACATGAATTTACCGCTTAAACCTGCACAGAATCTTTCCTATTTTTAAATGTTGGAGAAGATTTTTGCAAAGAAAAATTAACAGCTAACTAGATGCAGAAAAATCACGAGCTTGGCAGTGTTTGACCTCAAGAACCGTGTAATTTTTCATTTTATTTCCTGCCCCACAGTTGCATTCCAGCCATAGACCAACCCTTTCACTGCATGGGACTGATATCCTCTGTCACCCAGAAAGGCTCAGAAGGGACCCGTGACAGAGAAGATCAGCCATGAAAATAATCACCGTTTCCGGTGGCTGAGGAGACCAATCCCACACAGCAACAGGATTAACTTCCCTTCCATCACAAACACGCACCTCTGGTCAACCGTGCGGCTGGGTCGCACTTCATTCACTCACCTGGAAAAGCCTCCACGATTTCGACATCCAACTCGTCAGCAGAATATTCGTCGCAGTCCTGGATATGGAAACCGTCGACGCGCTTTGCGGCAGGGTCGGGCAAAACCTTGACGAGTTTGTCGTCCCCCACGATGCCCACGATGAGATCTGGGTCCGAGGACAGGTTCAGAGGAGGGCGGTTCTCCACAAAATTTCCCTGCGTGGCCGCCATCAGTTCCTCCTCCAAACTCATCTCCTGAGCTTCCGCTTCATCTTTTTTGGGAGGCGCCGACTGACGGCGGCTGCTGGAGGGCTGTCCTTCATCTGTGGCTTTTGAGGAAGAGCGGCGGCGGTCGTTCTTCTTGCGCTGAAATTGCACGGGGTGAAATTAACCAAAACATGAAATTAGAATGAAAGTGAAATTTAAAACTTTAATGAAATTGAGACTTGAATAGAATTTTAATTGCATGGAGAAAATTTAACATTCAGCAAGGAATTTTAAAATACAGGGAGTAAATTTTAAATCTGGGGGAATATTTAAGTAACACGGGATAAATTTAAAGATAGTATGAAGTAAATTTAATTAATACAGAAAGTACATTTGAAGTTTAGGATGCATACTACAGGGAGCAAATTTAATTTGTAGGAGGTAAATTAAATTATTCCAGGCAGTAAAATTAACAATTACAGGAAGTAAAATTAAAATGCACAGAGTAAACACAAATCCTTTAACGTGTAATTTTCATGAAGAATTGAATAAACATTTTTTTTCCTAATGATGGCAGAAGAACAATTCGTTCTAGGTTAATGCACCAAAAATATTATCTGCATGGTAAGAGTAAAAATATCAGGAGTTACAAAGCTCAAATAGAACGAGGAATTACTAAACAGATGCTTGAATTTTCTCAGGTGAAAAGAATCCATTCCAGTGAGGAATACTCTTTGAAACTCACAATTTAAATAAATCAATCAGACTTTACATATACTTTTAATTTCTTAGCATTATTTAACAAGCCAATTTTAAGCTCCAAAAACATCAATAAGACTGAGTAAAATTCAGTTGAGCACTCGCATATTACGTGTCTCGCTCTAATACCTAACTAATGCTGTCAGACAGTGTCCAAGAAAAGGCAGTTGCTCAGAGGGGATGATTGGGAAATAAACTTCAATTTTGGGAGACGTTACTTTAATTTTGGGAGACGTTACTTTAATTTTGGGGGACGTAACTTCAATTTAGGGCGAAGTAACTTCAATTTTGGGCGAAGTAACTTCAATTTTGGGGGACGTAACTTCAATTTTAGGGGACGTAACTTCAATTTTGGGGGACGTAACTTCAATTTTGGGCGAANAATTTTGAGTGAAGTGACTTCAATTTTGAGTGAAGTGACTTTAATTTTGAGTGAAATAACTTCAATTTTGAGTAAAATAACTTCAATTTTGAGTAAAATAACTTCAATTTTGTCAACTGAACTGCCATTTTTATCCACTTTAAGCAGACAAACAAGCTTCACTCAAATAAAACAATAACACAAAAAAAAAGATTCTGCAACAAATCTAAACTTAGGAATGAAACAGTCTCCAAGAATTTTATTTTTAAAGATTTTCATCGTTCAGTTGACGATGACAGCTTCTCTGCTGCTGAGGCGCAGGCTCAACTTGACACTCAACTTGACACCCAACTTGACACTCAACTTGACACTCAACTTGACACTCAACTTGACACTCAACTTAGACTGAGGAGTTCTGGTCACGACTTTCTAGCCTTGAAACACTCGCCAAGAATACCGAAATTGCGAATATTTTCACTGTAATCAGTTTTCCCATTCTCAGCCATTTCTTGCTGAGAAATGCATTAAGAATATCGAAATTGCGAATACTCTCACTGTAATCAGTTTTCACATTCTCCGCCATTTCTTGCTGAGAAATGCATTACGAATATCGAAATTGTGAATGTGCCTCATGTTAACCATTTTCCCATCTATCCTTGGTGAAACGCATATCAAAAATATTAAAGTGAAAATGTTAAATGCTGAATTCAAGCAAACTATCCAGTACCAATTATTTTTCAAATACTGTAATTTTTCCTTCGGCTAAGTATTCCACCCTTTAGCGATACAAATGCAATTTAAAAAATATGCCAATTAACGCACATACTTCAGTGTGCCGTGAAAACACGGTGAGAAAACAGAAGGAAACAAGGAACAGTTGACAGATTTCGACTTCATCCATTTAATTTTTGTACATCATTACTCAAGCGAGAGTCCACCTCACTAGACATTCGTACTAAATAACCCATTCAAAGTAAAGAACTCATGGAAATAAGCAAAAAATATCATTGTACGAAACCAATAAAAAACAAATGTTTAAATAAAGGTAAACACCACTAACTAGAATAAAATCAAAAGCAATATAACACATAGGAGATAAGAAGGTATTACAAGGGAACAGAGCACGGTAACCTCTACTAGCGGTGTACGAACAAAGCAAACTGGTCACCTTCCCAAAGTGATGAACCTCTACTGTCATCTCGGTCTCATCTTCAGCCTCGAACATCTGCGAAATTGAGACATCATTACTGGTCTGCCCAACACCCCCCCACCAGACCGAAACTCTCACCAATCTATCTGCTGTTATTTTACGCGAGACTTTTAGTTTAAAGGGTTCTCATCCCTTGCAAGCGTTCATCAAACGTAAAGTACTTATGGTAAAGACCGTGACAATTCCATAAATTGAGCCAAGCTCGAAGCAACACTTCGCATATTCATTAGTTTCAACCAAGTCCCAACGTCACAAAAATTGAGAAGCTTAGTTCACAGTTATTTAATCTTCTACAAGCATCGTGTGTAACGAAGTGCTTTTCAAGTGCCGTCAGTTATTACGTTTTTTTAACGTCCTGAAGGTCACCAAAGCACGTTAAAACTTAGACGATGTTTCTCATTTCTAAAGCATGACAGTTCCCTTGAGGCGCTCCTAAAGGACGCAGTTTTTACGATACACGCGCAGTGCAGCAGAGCGTAACGATGCAAATTTGATAGTTCGAGAGAAAAACCATCACAATTCTTACATTATGAAATATATTGACGTCTTAGATACAAAAATCTAGCAGCAATATTGACAATTTCACAGTTTCTCTAAAATATGAAAGTTCTTTTTCGATGTGGATCGCCGTGAATTCTATTGCACCCAAACATTTTTATAAAAATTACTTTATTTGAATATTTCTCACGCGTGATGAGGGATTTGGAAACGAACTAAAGGCAGCAGGCGTGCGAATTTCAACACTACGCAAGCCTATATTTTTTATCAAAAGCTTCCTTCAACTTCGACACAAGTTTCTCTCGTGCCTCCTCCGAAATTACGCAGTGAACTTGAGTTTGAGGTCACACTCGATCCATCTAGGTAGTGGACGAATCATGTACCATAAAGACGGCCAAGGATATTTTCTAGGCCTGGTCACATTGCAACGACGATCCAGGGGTAAAAAAAACAGCTACGTACAGGAGGGATAAAAAGAAAAACCAAATGATTTCAAACCATCTCTGTTTTAATAATTTCACTGCGTAAATGATCACGTTGCTACTTCAATTTATCCCAAAAATTTGACTTGTATTAATCGCCCCATCCCAATCGAGAGCTAAGCATCTGGACAGAGCTTATGACAAGAGGCACATTACGGGTGTTGCCATTGGATAAAAAATACTGAACGCATGGAGGCTCATCACTGGTACAGGCCGCTTAGGAATAGGCTACAACTAGAGGAACACTAACAGGGATTCATGGTCACTAGCTACGGTAAAAAAGCTAGAAGAAGGACTGAGTTTAGTTAAAATATCACAGGCAAGTGGAACATTCATGCAATGTGACAGAAATTTACATAGGGATGATGAAAAAATTTTCATGAACTTAGAGAAAATATGTCATGTTCCTGTCACATAGAACACCGTGCTCAGTCACGCAGCTCGCCATAACCTAAAGATAAACACGCAAGGACTCGCATCTTGATCTCGGCTACTAAGAAGAACAAAGTAAAATAAATTTCAAACGAACTAAAAAAAAACATTCTTGAGAAAATTAAACGTAACAAAACTTCATGGAACACAATAGCTGCTGCAATATACATGCACGTTAAGAGTGAGTCGAGGGAGAAAGTTCTCACAGCGGAGTGAATAAAATCAAATGACACCACGCACACTGGTACTGATAGACGACTTTACTCAGTCATATGACCATGGCTTGTTAAAAGTCTCCAAAGCTGGGACTCATTTCACCCTAAAGAAATAGCATCGTCGCAGAAACCGTGCTCATAAATTTATCCTAAGGGATTAACACAAGCATCCAGGGTGCTGAGTTTCATTAACCTCTCGCGGCGCACGGACGGTTAAACTCGTTTTTACTCCGCTTAAATTTCTCAACTTGGGACGATAGACACAGGCGAAAAAACTTCAAAAGTTCGTCCAAACTTCGATTGAAGAAAAAAAAAGCTTGAAACGAGTTCACTCATCCCTTCTTAATCAACCTCTCGGTACGAAAGGGAAAGCATTCACACATTTGCATCAAATAAAGAAGTCGTCTCAGAGTTGAACCTTTTCGTCTGGAAACTTGCCGTGAAGAACTCACCTGCTCGTTGAGGTCCTCAGTCGCCTCACGACACACATCAATGGGGGGCTGGTGCAGCTGGTCCAGTGAGAGCACCAGGGAGGGGTAGGGGGGCTCCGTGTGGGAGGGCGCGGACCGTGGTGGGGGGAAACACGACGCCCCACCGCCCCCAGACTTCCGCGGAAGAAAGGTAAAAGGATTGGGTACAGAACACCCGAGTGACTTTGCATAAAGTCCTACTGGTGTTTTGTTCTTATTTTCTAAGGTACTTTTGTTGCATTTTTATGCTTTGTAGGCATTCGATGGGTCAAAATATAAAATGATCAAAATCGTGTTGTGATTAAAATCAGTACAAATAATTTAGAAAATAATTGGAACGTAGAATAAAGCTTCAGCAAATTTGAGGAACTCAAAACTTTGCTATTTATCGAAAAAAATAATAAGCCTATAGACACAGAACAAATGTGATACTCAATTCAACACAAGTCACCATAACAGCTCTCACTTCAACACAGGTTACCATAACAGCTCTCAATTCAACACAGATCATCAGAGAAACAACCAAGCTCATTCAGAGGTAAAATAAGCCTGCGAATTGTCAATTCTACCAATTGTTTACAGAACAATAATAAGAACATAATGTGGATGGAAAGGAGGAAAGATTTTCACCTCCAAAGACGGAAACTGCGCTTGTGGAACATTCAACTCAAACTGAGGACCCAGCTGCGTCTCAGGATCCCCAGCAGCGACGATGCTTGCTTCTGGCTTGCCTTCTGAGGCAGAGCGAGGCTTGGAAGAGCGGCTGGCAAGCAAGGACGACCGTAGCGACCTCAGCGACCGGAGCGCAGACGAGCCTTCCTTTTGATTTACAACATTACTTGCTTCTGGGTCCACGTCCTCGGCCCGCTCTAGTTCATCTTCAGTGGCCTGTGTGTATGAAAGGGTTAGTACCCTGCATCCCTGCCACAACAGCAGCATCCCTGCCACAACAACACCACCACAACAGCACCACTACCACAACAACAGCACCACTACCACAACAACAGCACCACTACCACTACAACAACCACACCTTGGATACCTCGGCGAGGTTTCGGTCTCCACACCCTGGCCACACTGAGGTACTGCCTGTTCACACAACAACAGCACCACAACCACAACGGCAGCACTGCCACAACAAAATGCACCAATGCCACCACAAGAGCACCACTACCACAAGAGCACCACTACCACAAAAGCACCACTACCACCAGAGCACCACTACCACCAGAGCACCACTACCACAAGAGCACCACTACCACAAGAGCACCACTACCACAACAAGAGACACCCACCTTGTTCAGCCTGACATGCTCCAGACCAGCCAGCAGCGTGGGCAGCACGAGCTGGGCGCTGGGGTCCCTGAGGAGCGCGTGGGCACAATACAGTGGTGGCAAGAGGTGGGAGTGAGTCAGCACTACACTGATCAGGCTTTCCAACTCCCCCCTTGACAGACATCGCAGCACCCATTGCCAACCTGCACAAAGAAGTAGGAGTAGTAATGGTGGTGGTGGTGATCATGAAGCCCTTCAAGCTGAACAAGCAGCTGAACCTTTTTGTGGCACTACGGCTTGTTCATTACTAATACTAGAGGTACTTCTGAAGTGACCACGCAATGATGAGAATCTTTACATTTTCACTGGATTTTTAACCCTACATTTCAGGAGCAATGGCCTTGCCTATTATTTACCCATCAAGATACACCTCTAAGGGAGTGTGGGATAGCATTTTCTACAAAATCAAGGAAGTTGCACATCGATGCGTTCAGCTTCTACGACCTCATATTTCAGTATTTTAGTGACACTCGCTATGTATGTCACATCACAAGAGACAGGACCATTTATCATTGACTGAAGAAAATGGAGTTCATGCACAAGGCATGTTTCCACACAGGATTGCCCAGCACATAGAAACAGCATGTTAATAATGAAGAGGAAAATAAGACAAAGCAGACGCAGCAAAAAAGGTTTGAAAATTTAAGGAAGTAGAGTAGGCACAAAAGACAGAAGTCCTGAAGGCCTATCTATAGCTGAGGTAGCCTAACAGTGCCTCCTGGGGATCCCAGTCCCTGTAGCATACAGCAAACCTTACTAACCTTACCTTATTACTTACCCTGTGTCGTCTGAGGGGCATCTTGGGCTACACTCAGTCTCAATATACTGACATGCAGCTAATAAAAGCAGTACTGGGTGCTACCCTATGCTACTAACAACTGCTGCTATGTGGCATTGCACACTATCAAATATTTTCATCACAATTTTTTTTTTATATATTGTGAAAAGAGAAATAAGCATAAAATTTCTTACTCAACTTTAATAACCTTCTAATGGACACTTGAACAACAAATATACCCTATGTACTCTAACACATAACACTATTGTGTCACAGTATAGGCAATAAGTTTGCAAGATGTCAGCAAAATAAAATGTTAAATTACTCAACTCACATTGACTATAAGCTGGAAAGCAAATTATTATTCAAATTTTAGCAACTAGAGAAATAGGATTAAATTCTAAAAACTACACATATAGTTTTGAAATTTTAACTATTCATATTTCAGCCATGACTAGGCATCACTCCAAAATGGATTAAATAGCCATTTAAAATTTGGCTTAAATTGATTAAATCAGGGGAATGATTCTCAAAAGTTGAAAAAGAATAGACACTACACAAATTTGAAAATAGCAGTTGAGCTTGAATTTTGAAACTCAGTTAACTGATCTATGAATTTTTTATGATAATTTTCATTAAATTTTCCAAGAAACAACACATGCATTTTAATCTTTTTTATCCATATTTGTACATTCCTAACTGGTATTGAACATGGCATCAGTTATAAAAATTTTATCGACACAAATATAAAATATGCCATCGAAAATTATGCAGCAAATGTCAAATACACACACAGAGACATACAAAGTATATAAAAACTACAACATACTGATTGTAATGCACCCTAAGCTTTTGAATTTTTGGTATACATTTGTAGATCAGTAATACATATAGATAGCTTCAGATATGTTAATGAACATCAACTATATATTACGAAATGATATAAATAATTCTGCTCTACAAATGATTGACTTGCAAAAGCAGCAAAGTTGTTTCAGCCTCAATAATTTGATAAGTGTTAGTCAAGAAATCAACTGGTTCTATCCAATATTACAAGTAATTCCATGAGAGCCACCATAGAATGAATTACAACACAGTGCGCATTATGTACACACTTTGCATATAGCAAAAAGCTAAATTCCACAATATAAATGAAAACTAATAATATTATAAACACAAACCTGGAACACAATATATGCAAGTGGATACATCATTATCTAGCTTAGCACACAAGCTCACCAAAAGACCTCACAAGCAAAGAATTTTCTCATCCAACAGACCATGTATACACAGGATATCATGACCACCCTAAAGCAGATAAAAGAAAACACCTTTACCTCTGGTTTTGGGACACGTGTACTGGAGCAGCAGAGTGTGCGTGTCGTGGTCCAGCAGTGGTGTGAGCAGAGGCCAATAGCCCTGGGTCGGCCTCCTCAGCCCATGAGCTAGTGCACTGTCAACTCCTGACACTACCGCAGACACGCACTCGCTGCCAACGCTACGCTTCTGGCGACCGCACCATTCACCATACACCTGAGCAAACCCAACATATGAGCTCCTGATCTCAGCAACAAATTTTGAGCAAGCTATCTTGCTGATTCTTCAAAACAGTAGCAAGTTTTTTAAATTTATTACAATTAAAAATGGAAACCTAAACTTAAAAAATGAGACAATTTCTCAATATAATTTTATGAAAACATGTAGCCATCATTCATGAAATATAATAACAGATGAGCACCTTACAAATATTTTAGCTGCATGAAGTGCATACTGAAGAAAAATAAAAAAATAAAGAACTTACTCATATTAACATAAAATCAAAATTGTACCTTCTTGACAGCCTCTCCAAGACTCTTCAAGATAAATTCCTTCTGCTCTTCTACATCCATGATGAGTCATAGCCTCAAGTTGACACAATCAAGCCTTCAAAGACTTGTTTACGGTGACATTAACAGAGCACCAGAGCTAGGATTGAGGGCCATGCTAAGCACTCAACTAGCAAGAAGGAAGACTGGAGTCACAGCTCACAAATAGAGTATAGAATAATGCTGGTCTAGGTCAGGCAGTGAAGCCAAACTAGGGACCTGTCCGTCTTTCATTCTAGGCACCAACCACCCTGGAAATTTGAATAAAGGTATGCATTTAACAAGAAGATTTGCAGGTTGTATGCAACAAGTTAGAAAGTTTAATTCAAACATTTACAACACAATTGCTATAAGAAACACTCATAGCATATGTTAATATTCTGTCATTTGCAGATGGCAGAAAGCAAACTATGATGAAATGAAAAAGCCTAAATCACGCAAAAATATTTTACATTGGCCCTCAGAAGCTACTAAAAAATTAGAAGTTCCACAGCTGACAGGAAGAATGATTACAATGATTTTGATATCAGTTTCAAGGTCTTTCTGAGGTATTTCCTAATAAAATTTGCATTAGATGTAACAACCCAGTATTTAATACTACAATCTTTTGCTCAACCCTATAAAATAAGACACAGAAACCTTTCACTTTTAGTAGATATGTGTAGCCAGTACACAGGTTTACTAATAGGGATACCAATTCTGGGTAGGGGAGCATTCATACTAAATTGATACTTGCCAATTATATACACATTTCGTGCTTAAGAGTTGACCTATAGGGCATGTCTAAACTTATGGATCTGAGAATGTCTAAGCTTATGGTCAAGTCCCCACCATTGTTTCCTGGAGCTTTTTCTAGTCCCACCATTGTTTCCTGGAGCTTTTTCAAAGTACTTACTTCTGCCAATGATCCCACAGAAGGCTGTTATACTTATACAATGGTCAGAAGGAAAATGATCTATAGCAATATTACCTTCATGGGGAATATCACTACATATCAGGTTTGGTAGATCAATTCCCCCTTTTAGCCCTTCACATAATCTTGATAAAATATTAGCTACCATCTGCTCTAAAGTACTGATTTTAAATTCCTAATAAGTACCATGGCTACACACAAAATATCTTATTGTCTTCATTTCTTCTAACTTTATAAAGGTATAATTTGAAATGCAACAAACTCTGCATGAATCAAATAAATGTATCTTCAAAGTTCAATTTTGAGGGGCAAACATTACATATGTGAATACATACAATTTGTAAACTCTTAAAAATAATGCAACAAAGATTGGCACATTTAAAATAGTAAAATAAACTTTTTTAAACATAAAAATGTGAAAAATTTGAGATGCTCATTAAGCCTTAGTCTATTTAAAGCACCAAACTTTATCTAACATCACATGCAGCAGTAACATGTACATCAGCATACTAAGTGCACTATATCTTCAAATCTAAAACTTAAACTTAACTGACCATTGAAAAGATGATAAAATTGTTTGCTTGAGCATATATGAAAAACATTAGTTCTTGATTCCACATTTTAGGTTTATCATAGGTATCTACATCCTATACCTCTCATTACTAAAATTATCATGCATCATTTCTAACACATCCTTAGAGGATATGTTACTCTGTCAATACTTCAAAATGCGTAGGATTACCTTCAACCCTTTTACTCCCATTTAGATAATGCATCCCACAGATTTTGTGCAGGAGTTCTGATGCACAATTGGCACCTACCCCACATTTGTGACATCACAGTACCTACGCATCACAATACTAGTTACCTGTGGCCTAGTGTGAACTCGCAGCCAATTGGATCCCACTTTCATCAGTGGTGCAATGAATTTCATATCACTTGTTTAGCAAGTGAGCTTAATGTTTTCAATTATCCTAATGAGAGTGAATGGGTTAAATCTATAATTGTATTTTGATATGAATTTACTATACATCAATATTTGCATTAAAATGTAATGACTTCACCTTTCATACAGCCCTCTCAACCCTTTGCTATCTATCTCTTTGGCTTTAGAAATTTATTTCAACAAGAATGCTAATTTTCCTTAAAAATTTAAATTCAGTTTTATTACATAAATATATATATAAGACTATATCTAATTTTTGTATAAAGCTAAATGCAACTTTACTGAGAAATTTTTTTTGGCTAAGGGTTAATTTTGACTCCTGTTTATCTGTAAATTTGATGACTAGGCAGTCAAAATTAGGTTATCTAAACTGAACAAAACCCAGACTAAGCTTTACTACAAGTAA
Source organism: Orchestia grillus (assembly GCA_014899125.1). Lineage (NCBI taxonomy): Eukaryota > Metazoa > Arthropoda > Malacostraca > Amphipoda > Talitridae > Orchestia > Orchestia grillus. Next base: position 8,333 of record VOMN01058427.1, on the reverse strand, counting down.
ATTTATATATTAAAAAGAAAACTTACTGTAAAACCTATAATTCAAAACTCAGATTAATAAAATTTACTGCTTAGAAACTGATCTTCAATGCTAGGGTCCAGTCAAAATCAAAATGAGCATAACAGTTATGATTAAAATTAAAAAGCTAAAAAAATAATGAACAATTATAATTTTTTTATTTTTGGAAAGATTTATTTTTTTGGTTATTCAGTTAAGTAATATATGGATTAGTATCAATACTTACATTAAGACTAAAGCACAAAAATTCGGTCAACACAATATCATTTTCCTTGGCTTTTCAAGCGTTCTAAATGGGTAATTAATATGGGTTAATTTAATAACATCAATCAAGGTTAAATCAGGTTAGGTCAAGTTAGAACAAGTTATATTAGATCAAGTTAGATAAGATAAATACAGGTCTTTACAATCTTAAGGCACAATTGTGGCAGCTAAAGGTCGCTATAAAATTATCAATATCTCAAAATATATGGATTTATATCAGGTTTTATATTTTTATCATTAAACTGATAAAATTATTCAATAAAAGTTACATGCAATGTATTCTTCTCATGGAATGTCTTACATTAATTAAAATTATCAAAGGGTTGTATTATAAAAAATCAAGCTTAATGTATCATCAATACTTTAAAATAAGTATAAAAAAGGTGCATAATTGGTTAATCTTCAGATTAGGGTTCATATTACAGCTGTATAGAGCATCTGACTGATCTAGAGTATTTCACTTGTATATCACAAATCTAAGCATGAAGCCCTGCACAAAAGCTACCACAATTGCACTCCAAGTTTCCAACATTTATGTGCAAAACAATCTATCCTGACCTAACCTCACTTTAAATAACCTAGCCTAACTTTATTTAATCTAATTAACTTCTATCAATTACAATTTTAAAATGTACAAAATGCCAAGAAAATCTCAAAGTGCTGTCATAACTTCTGAGTTGGGCGTCTTAAAATGGAAATTAGCTACATATTTTTCTTAAAACGACATAGTAACCCATATTACTTGTGCTTCTTTACTTCACAAATATCCTTGAGGGGCAATAAAAAAGTTTTTAAGCTGAAACCTTATTTGGCTAAAATGCACTCTTTTGAAACCTACTAACGAATGAAAATAATTTGATCATCACAAGTATTCCATATTTTCAACATAAGCATTCTGAAACTGAAACATTAGCACACATCTGTCAACGCCATCAACATATTTTAACACAAGTTAATTTTTCACACTCTAAATGTTGGTTTTTACAGTAAAATCCTTTCGTTCAGAACAGGTACAGTTTAAATTAATATTTTAAATATTACGATATCAAATTGTTATCGTAATATTTAGCCGAGCCTACTCACTAATTGGTCAATTTATTGACACACCCTAAACGAAATTACAGAAACGTTCAATAACCGCACAGTCGCACACAGAATAATAAATTACTTGTATAAAATGAAAATTGTATCCAACTCCTTGGTTTTTGAACAAGTTTTATACGTAAATAGTTCGATGTCACCTATACAGTCTCCCAAATATTGGATTTTTTTTTTCATACACGCTCTTTTCGTGTCTGAGTCACATCTCGCGAATCAGCGATGTTGACTGTCATGTTAAAGTTTAACATTCTAACCGTTCGATCATTCCCCGCACTTGCGTAATGTTCATTATGACTTTTATTGATTCTGTTATTTGGCGGTTTCTGGCAATACTTTTTTCAATTTAGTCGAAAAAAACGCTATGAACGTCAGCTGATTTTTCTTTTTTCCACCAACGCCACTCCAAAATAAATAGAAACAAAACATAATGAAATAAACCTCCTGCAGAGCATTTTTTCCATCCATTTTTTAATAACAATGAATATTGAAATTGTATATGCAAATGACATTACAGCTTTTAGCTACAAATCTCAAATGACGGGTCCGTCAGCCATTTTTATGTGATCACCATTGTAATCAAACTAGTGAAATACTTCTTCGAGCATGATAGAATTGAAAAAACATTACAAAATACGAACCCAAGTTAAACATAAATTGTCGTGACAGCAACATTAAAAATCTTAAATGCAGCAATGGATCAAAAGTTCTAAGTTGCATATTGGCAGAGGTTGGCAGCGCTACTTTGAAATGTAGCGGCCGCTACATTTCAAAGTAGCGCTGCCCAGCTCTGCATATTGGTTTCATTTGCATATGGTTCAACTTTGTCGTTTTACAAACGATGTTTCTGTGCGTCCTCACGATACTGTCAAATCGTTGGGCCAAGTCGATTCGCCCATACGAAGCACAGCACATGAGATTTCCCTCAGCAGATGCAGTATTTTCAGCTTGAAAGCAAATTCTCAAAAAATTGGTCTTTAAATTGTGCAAGATCTACAACATAGCTGAACAATGCAGTTTTTAGTTTAGTTTGACGAATTGTGCATTGCTGTCGTACAATGTTGAAAAGTTGATATTTGTAAACAGAGTTAAAATCCGGGATGATTACCTTCAAAAGTAGCAGTTGGAATCAAGCTCGAAAGTACTAAAGATGGAATGCAGTCTTCTGTTCTAATAAATATTATCCCAGCCATGCCGTTATAAAAAAATTAGTCGTTCATCGGGTGAACGAATTGTTAACACTTTTCTACAATCATGCTTATAAAATTCAGGAGCACATGTCATGTGACAAACATTTAAAAAACAAAATAACGTAAAAACTATATATTCCTAACGCCGCTTAGATGGTCTTCCTATGCAGTAGAATAATACTGTCGGGAAGTACCACACGTTTCATCATTTAATTTTCCGTTTGAAACCTTGCGCTCTTGTCTTTTCCGATAAGATGTAAAAGCAAAATAAGCGTCACGACGAATAAAGGAAATGTCACTCCAGTACAGCAATAAGGTAAGCAAGTAGACAAGTTTTTCTTCAGGTTTATTCAATGTCACACGGGAGCTGTAAAATAAACTGCGATCGTTCAATAATGGTAACACAATCACACCCTCTCGCGCAAGTTAGGCACGTTACGTGGAAATGGAGCAAGGATCTTTCTAACCCAATACAAATTTAATGACAGACTACACATGTTTAGTCCATGACATGAATACTGAAATAAAATATCAAGTGGAGAATGAACTCAGAGAGCGGCAATCCTCTTAAAAAGTCTTGCCTCAAAGAAACCTGGTAAGAAAACGGATGTCATGTTTTAAACAAATATTCCGAAATCAGAAATTTCTTCTTCAATATACACTTAACGAGAGCAGGTCAAGGAGAATGAGCACTTTTAGAGTAAAAAGAAATTGTCCAATGTTAGAACCACAATTGAAGGTTGTATCCCAGGAAAGTTCTCAAGTAAAATTTGATCGAAATGCTTCGAGTCGCCGATAGAAATTGTTTAAATTTCAATTGAATGGAAACCGCAAATAATATACAATTTTGAGCGTTACACAGTATGCCCCCAGTACACTGAACAAATGCTGACGTCAAATTACTGACTCCAAATCAGAATTTAGTTATCATGCGAGACCAACGCTAGGGGGATCCACTGCCCAAACTTCTCAGCCTGGAGCTCTAAATGAATGCTGTCACAGCAACGGGAATTTAGGTCTGGCAATAAACCAGATGGAAAGTTAGGGAAACAGACACAGAACGGCCAGAATACTCATCCGCACATGCATGGAGCTCACCGTATATAATAAACGCGACCAATAAAATAAAAGCAGCACATTCGTTCCCCACAAGTTATGTCACTCATGCTTCACTATATACAAATGTGACGCCCGCGGAGGCGCAACACTTCACACTTCTCACCTAACTATGAACATTCTCTCACATATTAGATCTCAGTCTGACGACCCTAAACAAAAGGGTCTGTTCTTGAGGCTCGATAATGAAATTCATTACTTTACTCTTGAATTAATATTCTGAAGGAATTCACAGCCACAAAAACGCTGTTCAACAACAATATTGACAAAAGTAAAAATTATTTACATAGAAAATGTTCATAGTATTTACACGTAGCGAATGCTCCTTTCAGCCGCCGAGATTACTGTTTTCAGAAGCGCACCGCGCTAAAATAATTTAAAAAATAACCTCCTCAAACAACAAGCGGCTGCTAAAAAACGACGAGCTTCGCGGTTGAGGCCTGAAAGGAGCATGCTAGCACCACTACAGCCTTGAGTCTATGTACAAGAAACGCTCGCTAGCGACCCAACAGCAGCATCAGAACATTTCAAGCCTCAGCAGCTACGCCAAACATGCCTTCTTTGCCGTCACGTCTAACGAACAGACGCGTGAGATACACGCGCGAGGGGTGGGCAGGAGGGGTGAGGCACTTTTTCCATTTCTCAATATAAGGATCAAACTTTTTTCGAGCCCCATGCTTGAAGTACATCCCTAGATAATCCAATACACACAGGCAGTGCTAGCGAGAAGCACAGTAATTCATATACTCGTATATAATACAATGTAACAGGGGCCTACTGACCAGGAATTCTCGTTATGTTATGTGCATGACTCGACAAAATACGCAGGTATTACATTGTGCACATTCAAGTAACGTACCAAGCAGGCCTAGCTATGCAGAAACGCATGCGCGGGCGAGCCAACCACGAGAATAATTGTAATATATTATTCCAGAAAAATCTTTTCTTACAAAAGAAGTTCATAAAAAATTCGAGTGGAGTCCTGGAGAGCTGTCCCTTAGAATTACCATTAAATCTAGTATTAGAGTATACACTATGCTCATGTTGAATAATAAAATATAATCATAACTGGTACACTGAAGCAACAGTTCCTCGCTAACAATAGCAATTGAGTATAAAGTAATGTTGCAGAAGAACCGACAACACGAAATTGTGTCGAGTTTCTACACGAAGGTAAATCAACACTTTTGGGTAAAATGTCTTCATTCTCAAGTACACTATCTGAACGCTTCCCATTGCCTTCAATGAGGAAATCGGTGAAACTACTCTCGCTACACAAGTTTGTCTTATGCAAGGAAGTGTTACTTTTACATCGCCCAGAAATTTCAATTGAAGAACTAGAAATGTCAAGAGAATTAGCTTCAACGGCCCAGGTCCTTGATGCGACTAGCAGGCGACCGCAGCTATTCATGGGGCTACTCTGTTCTCCAATGGCGTCTCAGACCAACTAGGCGATAGTAAAGAAGGAATTACAGTTAGCCTTCTTACTAAATTATAAACAATTCCGTACGGCGTGATTCTAGTCGAACACAATTTAGCCGAAATAGAAGGACGAGAAGAGAATTGGCCGAGTTGAAGGCTCGTGACCTTCAATTGAGAGAAAGGAGCCCTAAATAAAAGATCAAACTCTTGTACATTCACTAATGAAGAATTAATAATTCATTCCTCGTATCAGTGTAAAGTAACATAGAACTAACCAAAACCACATAAAGAAAAAATCAACGGATTCCACTTCCACATTTATTTACCAAGGGGCTACATCTGACCTGAGGTAGGCGTTCCAGCATGCCAATAGATGCACACTACAGCTTACTTCACGATCTTTGATAGCAACACCGCCATCGAGGTGCAAACCCAAAGAATGGTATTGAGCTCCAAAGGAGCGGCATTTGTCGCTATTCACTTCTAGCGTCTCTAGCTAAGAAATCTTACTCTTATAAAAAAAAAGCGCACGTACTATGGAGATTCAATTATCCTTGAAATTCCGAGACCGTCTGTAACCAAGAAACCCAAACCTAACAAGATAGAAAACCACTCGACAAAGCCGTCTTAAACTGCAACACGATGTCGAGCGAGTACCTTTGCAAATCGTTAAACAGCACCGCGATGATGTACTGCCTTGAGGGATAAGGTTATAGTGAAATTTGTCATACCGCAGTGTAATTAAACGCAATTAAAAAACCAGAAACACAATTTCGAAAAACTGACTTTGTAAAGTGCGTTCAATCAAACCGTTGAAGGAATATTTAAATATTTTGATGGTAGCTGAATAAAAAAAAAAACATTTGCGAACGTGGATGCGTCTACAAGCGCTTCGAACTTCATGACAAAAAAAACTTGTCCCAAGTTTATACAAAATTCGGGGTATCTACGCTACAAAATAAAATCAACATATTTTCTCAAGAGGTCTTCGTTTTACTTCAAGAGCATAGAAGACGCCCGAACGATGTCAAACTTTAGACCACTATGTTTTGCACCACGCGGTGCCCCTCTCACCAGCGGCCAACTCGTCACTCGGTAGGAACTGGCCGCGCCGCTCCAAGAAAGAGTGCACGGCCGGGCAGCTAAGGCGAGTAACAAGGAGCACTGTGACTTCATGCAGAGTTCAAAAATATGACCCGAGAGCTATAAGAACGTGCGCAGTAGTCGCACACATTTAAGGTATTCAATATTATACATTATCAATTTTCCCACTAAGAAATAGATTTGTCCGTGAAAATTTTATGTCATTAATGCATATGAAGTAACAATTTACAAGTATAATAAACCTGAATTACCAAATCCCATCCCTTTCCCCAACATATCACAAATAGGGTACTATATCCTAGGACCACACGATCAATATTCAATTACAACCCCTAAGTATGCTCTATTTTGAAGATGCGATGTTTTACAGATTCTTGGAATGCAAAATTAATCTCATAATACACTAAGTTGGCACAACTGCCCCTTAATCGGCACTCCAGTGTGTGTGACCAGGGCATAGAGGCCCAAACAACTTCAAGATATTCAAGATATCAGCTTCGCCGAAATGACGCGCCCATTAATAAGTGATATACATTTCGGAAGCCCAAGCAAATTGCTTTCATTCTTCGACAACTCGACAAAGTGAAATATTGCTATGGTGAGATCATTCCGTTTGACTGTTTCTCGAACTGCTTTCTGAGTGCAGGTAAAATGTCTGATTGAATTGCTGATGCATATCACTAAACATTAATTTACTGGGCACTTTCAATTGCTGCTTGTTCAGTCATGGATCCCACGAAGTCATGCGACGGGTTTGCCAGGTTTCAACACCAAGAAAAGCTTTGAGAAGGAGAGCGTTTGTATGTGTCCATCTCGCCCTACAGCTGCCAAGCTGACTTGGAGCGAATACTCGGAGCGTGTATTCAGAATTGACTTAAGAGTACAACACTGAGCGATATCTCTCATGCTAAATAATATGAACAAAATTACAGTATTAAAAAAAAAGGAAGAAGGCCTCTAAGAGTTGATTGTGGGTCAGCAGAGACGGCAGGACTCCAACTTGCAACCTTCGAAATGTGGTTACCGGAGTCGTTGGTCTGCTTCCTTGCGACTGCTCGCTTGCACGGACTCGCATGTGATCATGGAACCGGCCGTAAGATCAACCCCTCACTACTTCTTGTTTCGTCTGACGGCTCTCTTGACCAAGCGTCCAGATGGCGTTGCAGACGGCGTTGGAGTAAATGGGTTCCCCGGGTTCATTCTGGAATAGGGAATGAAAGTGTTAATCGTAGCAGCAAAGGTTAAGCAACCGACATCACGTTCATGTAGTTACACACACATACTATGAGCTGCGTATTCTAGTCGTAAGTACGCTAGATTAACACGTTGGCTGCGATGCTATTATTTTCCTAGGGGCAAAAAGACCCACCGGTGGCTCGTCTCGCGGTCAATGTGTTAAGCTATTAGTAGTCTAAACTTCGGTTTATTAAAGAAATGCATTGGCGTACACGAATACTTGACAGGTTCATTCCCTGCTCCTAAAAAGTACTTCCACGGTTTCTCTCAATAACAACTCCAGAACAGAACAACAAAAAACAAAAAGAAGCAATATCAACAAAAATTCGAACTGATCAATACGCACATCATGATGCGAGAGTTTACAAATGGTAATCACACCTCACGAGCACCCCACACAGAAACCATGATAACTCACGTGAAAGATTTCTGGTGTTTTATACCAAAATATTCAGTCTACGAGCTGTTTCAAAAGAATATGATAAAAATAGCATTAAGAACAATTCCACGGAAAGCGTTGTACTTGAAAGATGGGACTGCTGGCTGAGAACAAAATTTAAAAAATGAGAAAATTGAATTAGCTGTAGGGACGATATGACAGACGATTTGCGAGTACAGAAAATATGTATTTTCAAATTTCAAATGCTATAAAAAAGAAATTCATATTTTCACGTTCCAATCGACACGCTCTCATAAGAGTAAAAAATTAGAAGGTACGACGAAGAGTTAGCCTAAAGCCGGACTAATGTTTTAAATGTGCGCAATAACAGGACAATTGAAGTTCTTGGACCGGTACACGACAGCTCCCATACGATAGCTCGGGGACAGTCAGGAGAGGGGGTAAGCCAAGGTTTGTCGAGACAGCCACACACACACACACACACA